>JAJQOW010000746.1:0-85378 GCA_037975125.1 Latrodectus hesperus | reverse complement strand
CATACGTAGTCAAAACATAACAACTTAATTCTAATGAATTGTTAGATTAACATTTCTGATTTCTTCTTAATAACTTTTGTATTAAATAATATTAGTACAGAAAGAGAAATAAGCTCTTTCTTGTTTACTTAAAATAACATGCTTTTTCGTTTATACATTTAACATCAACAATTTTTCTGTTATTCAACAGTTAATATGCAATTATGAAAATGTATATTTTATTAGAACACCCAATCTTGGAGAGAAATACAAGGATCTGGTTTCAGCTACAGCTAATTTTAGGGATATCACGTGGCTCACAAGTCTGACATCATTACCAATCATTGTGAAAGGGATTTTAACGGGTAAGAATTCTTCTTTCAAAATTGCATTTTTAAATTTTAATATTTTTTAATCTTTAGTAAGATTCTCAACTAGAAATTAAATTAGCATTCAAGAGTGATAGTCACTCTTCTATGTCAAGCGGCGTTATTTATACCTGACTTGACATGAAAATCTTGGAGTTTCACCAAGTTTCTGGAAGGTTCTAGACGTTCTATCTTAATTTTGATCCTAGAGCATGGGTGAAGGATTTTTTCGGATGTATCTATTTTTCACCAGCACACTAAATCATTAGAAATGCCATTTTAATATAGAATACGCTTAAATTACTCAAATTTTGCTCAAAACCTAAGTACTTCAGATCTGTCTGAGATATTTTAAGACAAATGCTAATAATGTTTATAAATTTGTAACAATATATATATATATATATATATATATATATATATATATATATATATATATATATATATATATATATATATATATATATATATATATATATACACTACTGGCCATTAAAATTGCTACACCCAGAAGGAATGCAAATAATAGAACGATATTTATTGGACACAAACATTATAATGGAAAGAACAAGTGATTACATTTACTGGAAATTAGAATGTATAGATCTTGAGAAATCAGTACCCAGAGCAGCCATCTTTGGCTGCAATAACAGCATTTATCCGCCTAGCCATGGATTAAAACAGAGATTGTATGGCATGTACGGGGATCTCAGTCCATGCAGCTTCAACACTATGCCACAGTTCATCGACAGTAGTGGATGGTGAGTGATGGTGTGCCAATCGCTCGACAACCATTGACCACACGTTCTCAATTGGTGACAGATCAGGAGAACGTGCTGACCAGAATAACAGTCGAACCTGTTCTGTATCAAGGAAGTTCAGAACAGTACGGGCAACATGCGGTCATGCATTATCCTGTTGAAACAAAGCATTAGGGAGGCCTCGAAGATAGGGCAGAACCACGGGCCTTAACACATCTCAAATGTAACGGTTGCTGTTCAAAGTGCCGGTAGTGCGAACAAGAGGTGATCAGACGTGTATCCAATGGCACCCAATACCATCACTCCAGCAGATGGGCCAGTATGGGGATGTCCAATGCAAGCTGGCAATGTGCGTTCTCCACGATGCCTCCAAACACGGATGCGGCCATCATGGTTCTGTATACACAACCGAGATTCCACTGTAAAGATGACGTGATGCCATTTCCGCGTCCAGGTTCATCACTGATCACACCATTGAAGGCGCTCCTGTCTGTGACGCAGCGTCAATGGTAGCCGAAGCCATGGTCACCGTGCAGACAATCCATGCTGCTGCAAACGTCGTCAAACTGTTCGAGCAGAAACTTGTTGCCTTGCAAATGACTCCATTTCTCGACTCAGGGTTCGTGACGTGGCTGTACGATCCCTTGTGACCATGCGGATAAGATGTCTGTCTTCTCTGCTGTTAGTGATGGGGGTCGCTGAGATCCTGCATGACGTTCCGTATGATTGTCCTGAACCCATCGATTCCATATTCTGCTAACAGTCATGGGGTCTCGACCGACGCGAGCAGCAATATTGCGGTACGATAAACCGCAATCCCGGTAGGCTATAATCCTTCCTCGATTAAAGTTAGACACGTGCTGATAGGCATTTCTTCTTCTTACACGAGGCTTTACAACAACTTTCTTTGCCGAAAACAACGTTGAAACGGAAATTGAGTATGAGAAAACTGCTGTCAAATCTCTGGTTTTATACACATTGTAGATGTCGCTACTGTCGCCTGCTTTGTATGAATGCTCTTAAAATCTAATCATTTGCATATCACAGCAAGTTCTACTTGTCATGCAAATTTCACGTGTGTGGTGAGCCGCTTTTCTGATGTAGAAATTTAAATGGCCAGTAGTGTGTATGTGTATATATATATATATATATATATATATATATCTGTAAGACGGGATAGGCTGTTGGGCCTATTTGAACGCAGGATTTTAAGAAATATCTTTCTTTGGAGGTAAAGGAAAACTGTGTTTGGAGCAGAAGATACAATACAGAAATCTACCGAATGTACAAGGAGCCAGACGTTGTACATCACATTAAAATTATCCGTCTTAATTGGGTTGGACATGTTATTAGAATAAAAGACAATAAAACACTAAGGGAATTTTTTTTTTTTTTTGCAAAACCCATCAGCGTAAGAAGAAGAAGAAGACCAAAGCTGAGATGGGTGGATACAGTCGAAGAGGACTGTAGGGTACTTGCAACAGAAAATAGGAGGAGTTTGCCTGCCAGTAGAGGTGGCTGGAAGAAACTTGTTCAGAAGGCCTTGGCCCATTCTGGGCTGGTATGCCATGAATGATGATGATGATGATATATATATATATATATATATATATATATATATATATATATATATATATATATATATATATATATATATATATATATATATATATATATATATATAAAGCTTTTATTCACTTAACTACGGATATTTACTTATGTCCTCAACGCTGATCTTATTATTAAATAGCTGAGAAATTATTATTAAACAATAGAGTTTAATCAGTCATTCAGTCATTAAACTCTATTGAAAAGATTTTTCACCACAAATGTTTTTGTATGTATATTCACAACATTTTAAATGCACATTAATTTTAATTTATTATATGGGTTATTATGATAATTTTTAAGAACAATTTTCTTGAAGGCTGCACTGCTGCCATCGTTCGAATCTGTAAATAGTCTCTCACTTGTCTTTGTGTTTTACCCTTTCGAATGAGCACATCACGATTGCCCCTGTAATCTTCAGCCTAATTTTATATGCTTGTATGTGTTGTGTTGTTTGATAATAAACATGATAAAATGTAATTCTAAATTATTTCAGTTTTGAACCAGAATACCAGATAATGGATTGCAAAAATCTTGATCGAAAGCATTCTCATTATTGGTTATTGATTTGTTACAATAATCACTGTTATATATCTTAGTAAAACTTTAGTAAACAATTCTCATTATTTTGCGCAATAATTTAATGTAATCAGCTCCGCAGATTCTCCATCGGTTTTCTACTTTCAAACTAATAACGTGATAATTTTAACCAAATTAAGAATGGACCTGCTAATATGTTATCAATAAACCATTGCTTACTTAACCGTGTTAAGACGGTCTAATACTCCCCTTACTTTTTAGAGTTTCACCTCGTTTCTAATTTGTCGATTAAGTTTAAATCTGAGAAACTGTTGGTCATAGATTCCTCTCAAATCAAATGTTAACAAGCATTCCTGCAATATTACTTCTGATTGTTAATGATCATTCCTATGTTGAAAAATGTCCCACGAGATAATCACAATAACAGGAATCACAGTGACAACATTATGCAATAATGGAATAAATAAATAAAATTTTATCCTGAAATCAAAAATTAAAAAAAAATTGTTTGCCAAAACAATAACTTACTAAATAAATTAATACATTAAACAGCATGAACAGAAGGAATGAATTATTGATGACATATTCTAATACAAGTGCAATCAACGTCACAATATGCGCAGCAATTTATTGAAATGGAATCACCTACAGCCCTGACTTTAGTCTCAATTTATCAGATAATAATCGTATTTTTCATAAAAATTATCGCCATTAGAGCTTTAGCTTCTCTGATTTTTGAAAGCGATCTATTATGATAGCTTAATTTTTAATTACTTTTAGTGATTCGAGTGAAATAAAAGCAGAGTGATACGACCAGAACATCCTGTGCTCCTTATGTACTATTTAAAAATACAGATGTTGAAGTCTGGTTTCCAACAAGTAATATTTTGATACTTTGACTAAAGATACATATTAAACCATTCCATGATCAGCAGTTACTATGATCCCTTTAAAGTACAAATCGAAGCATTAAGAATGCCTTGATATATATTTAGTTGATGTAACTATTTGTACTCGTCATGGACAGAAATGTTTTCTGATTTTAGTGATCAATATATAGACTATATGTTGTGTTTTAATTGATCGAGTTTTTATAAGTACCATCATTACAGCATTATATTGCATATTGCACCATATATTTTGCTTTACGGGTAGCGTAGCGTAATCTATTTGTGAATTTTCCAGCAATATTTTTTATTCAAAATTTTTTAAAATACTTTCATTTTCTTAAATTTATTTGAAAGGAAATATCTTTTTAATAAATACTTCCCCCTTTTTAGGTGCAGATGCTATTCGCGCTGCTAATGCCGGTGCTTCAGCTATTTTAGTGTCAAATCATGGTGGCAGGCAAATGGATGAAGTACCAGCAACTGTAAGCTTTCTGACAATTATTATAACACGACTCTAACATGGATTCCGTACTTACTATAAATAATGTTTTTCATTTGTAATCCTCCCTAGATTTGTGTTTAGTATAATTTTCATCTTAAAATGTTAAATGACATTATTTCAAATTTAACAATCCCTTATTTAGTATATTAAAAATTACAATAATGCTTAATCTTACTAAAAACAAAAGTTTTCCTATATTTCAGCAAATATGATTAGAAAAATACTTTCAATACCATAGCGATTCTCCACTGAGAATTCATTGAATACAACGAAATGAAATACGACTAATATTTATCTTCATTACGAAATATCAAATGTTCCTTTTGGCATATTAAAATTGAATTTGTCCTCTTGGAATTGGGATGGTTGTGTCCTCAGCAATGATTAGTCTAATCCTTCTTTATCTTGGAAGAATCTGTGTTTAATTTACTGATGAGATAAGTCTCCCTAGTGCCAAGGTTAAGATTACTCTTCGAAATGGAAAGTACCATAACATATTTAAAATTGAAGATCTCTTCCGAATTACTCTTTCTCTGCAAAAGCTAATTGATCGTAAAACGATTTTCAAATCAATCAACTAATATTTTAAACCGATTATTGTTAAACAATAATAGATATATATTATAATTGTGTTTTTGGCTTGCAGTACAGTTGGAATGAGTGCTTAAGATTTTTTTCTGGTTTTTCTCTCATACGATACGTGAATGCTTGTTACTATATGGATGGAAGTTTCTGTAAAGCGTATAATAGAGGGCGCTACTACCGTGGAGATCTAGAAAACTTCCGGCACGAAACTTCCTGCTTACTATTCCATTATTGTCTTATACCATTGTGCTTGTTTTCTGTAGTTTCCATTGCTTTGGAGAAATATTCATTTAAAAGTAATTACCCTATAAACATTTTTGAAATGCAGAAAGAAAAAAGCTGTAGTTGTTGCGTAGCATTTGGTTGCAATGTGCGAGCTGGAACAAATTTACTTTCGCAAGTGAAAATGTTCAAATTTCCAATGTAACCCAATTTACAATCCTTAATTTATTTAGATATATATTAAATCAACTCTTAAAAATAAGACTTAAATTTTAATTGCAATAAAAACCAAGATTTCTTTAAAATACTTATAAACAGCAAGTAAATAAACACATTATAACAATTTTGTTCTACTCATTATTGATACCAATTCTTTTATTCTAGCATGATCAAGAAAATTTTAATAAAATTTTTAATACTATAAATGAAAGCTTAAATAATATCTTGCTTAATATTTGAAATGATTTATAGATCAATCGAGCGAAAAATATATTTCCTTACATTTTGGAATAAATGCATAAAATTAAAAATTAGTTAAAGAAGAAAATGATTAACAATTGAGATAAATAATAGCAAGAGTTAGAATGTGGGTTACAATATATCATTCATCAACAATTGATCATAATATTGCTAATAAGAGCGATTCCCCAAGAAATATGGTAATCCATCAAGTAAAAATTAAAAAGAAAATTTTAAATTTAAGAGATTACACCACTGATTGCACTCTTATTAAAAATTATGATTTTAATTGATAAAATAAAACATTTTCGAAAACCGAATTAAATACCTGAAAATATTTATAAAAATATTTTTGCGATTGCATTGATTTTCAATCCGAAGAGAGAAAACCGGAAGTAATTGAGATGACTTCCGGTCAATTGAGGTTAGTTTTTGTTTACATTGAAAATTCCATCCATAAAAAAATCTATTTTATAATCGTAGTGAATGCCCAATTACCTTACAAACTTCAGCAGTCTGATTACTCTCAATATAATATTAATATTTTTGATAGCAAAAAATGTGTGAATTCAGTAATATATTTGGTAATCTACTTACATTTTCTAAAAGCCTTAAAATAATTTTCTATGCTTTTGTAATTCTTAAAATTGAAAAAATCGTGTTCATCTTTGTAAAGAGACCGAAATTGAGCTATAAGTATATTATTTACATATGTTCAAAAACGAGACAAGTTAAATTATTTCAAGAAAAACAAGATAGCGGTATTTTACATCCAAAAAACTTACATTTGCAATATATTATAAGTTTTAAAGAGAATAAAATTATGAGTTATAGTTAATTCGCAAAAGGATGGACTCATAAACAAAAAAATATTTCTGATTATATCACTTTTTTTTTATAAAATTTTGATTTCTCTTTCATAACAAGTGGTATATTAAAATCCATTGAAACAACTTGACTGATTATTATTCTAGAGCTATACAGATTATTAGGACAAATCATATTATCTGTAATATAGAAAATACATACGTTTCAACAAAGAAAAACTCATGCTCCTTAGTTTCGTTTAAAGATTACTTTCGCATACTTGCTACAGATTTTACTGTCAAATCTAATACATTTAGAACTTATATATTACAGATAGATGCGTTACCTGGTGTTGTTGAAGCTTTAAGAGGTGTGTATCCTCCTGTCGAAGTATATATGGATGGAGGAGTTCGAAACGGGAATGATGTCTACAAAGCAATTGCTAGAGGAGCTAAAATGGTCTTCGTAGGCCGGCCTATGATCTGGGGACTTGCGCTTGCAGTTAGTAATGCTATCAAATATTTAAAAACAATACTAGTTAAAAATTTAGTTTTCTTAGAATTATTTCATCTTAAAATAATTTTTCCTATGTAGTTCACAAAGCTACTATTTTCATATTTATTCTAGCATATTTTCTATCATGTTTGCTTTGGTTTCTAATTCAGCGCTTCGGTTGTTCAACGCACACCAAAAGCATAAGCGCATATTATGAGTCGATATCCACATTAAACCATGTTACTCGATGATAAAAAAGTGAGAGTAAGATAACAAATTAAACTAGTTAAAAGCATGTTTATCTCTGCATACCCAATGTTAGGACTAATTATAGAAAAATCTTCGTTTGCCTATTTAAAAATTAATGAAATGTTTGATGGACCATTGTGTTATGGAATTTTTTAATCTTTCAAATATTATTTTTAAATTATTACCTTCAGTGAATGTTTATTTTCATTTTAATGTTTTCTAAACTACTAATCCATTAAAATTCCTTCCAAACAATCCAATTTTGAAAATCGAAAACTTCGTCAGTCGATCCGATCTATATTCCATTATGTTTGAACTGCGTATTTGTGTATCACCTATAAATAATTTTAAAAAACGAATTTCCTCTTTACAAAAGAATGCATTTCATCATTTTATATTGCCGAAACACACAGATAGAATCTATTTTATTAACTTGTCTTTTCACAAAAGTTTTTAACATTGGTACGAATAAACTACTTTCCCAATGTGATTTTTGCTTTTCTGCCACACAATTTTTGCTAAGCGTTAAACAGTTACTATTGTAGTATAGAAATTCCTTCTCAAAATAAATTATTTCTTTATTGCATATCGGATAAGTTCTGACCAACTTCTTCTTAGGTTATTCAGTGAACTCGCATTATAAACCTATTTCTTTTTTTGTTGCACCACGACCTCTATACTTGACAAATTCTTTCAACAGTAAATTTTTCATGAAAGAAAATTTTTAATTGTGAAATATTCTCTTTTCGAATTAAAAACAAAAAGAAATGTTTTAATATATAATCTATTTCTTTTATTGCTCCATTAAGAGCTCATCATAAGACGTATTCCTTAACAGTGTTAACGGTAAGTTTCTCAAATAAAAAAATCTTCATTGAAAAGAAAATTGCATCATGAGCTCTTCATTAATTGAGATGTTTTTAACTAATTATATAAATTCCTTTTTATTATAAACTTATTTCTGCATTTTCGGCACCATGATCCTTATTAAGAACGTTTATTTAACCATTACAGATAAAAAATTTTCACTTTTAGAAAAATTTCTTTATTTGCTATTAAAGATGTAAAATTTCCTGATTTTTAGAAATAAACCGTAACTTTCGTGGAGTTTTGATGAAATTAACTCACCCAATCACATTTCACTTAGTAGATTGTTTTCTCTTACATATATGAAAAGCAAAATGAAATAAACTAAGTAACTGTGAGGCAAATAATATTTGCTCTAGATAACGAAAGTTAATGAATGATGTTTCACGATGTGGATGACAAAAATACTAATCAAAATATTAAAAACTATAAATTACTGTTTAATGAAAATAATATGAAGATTTATTTTTCAGATCTATAAGAGTAAATATCGGCATTCATGTTTCTTTTGTCAGAAATTCATGCTTAGAAAGAAAGAAAAAACTATTTTTTTCGAACATTAATTTTTAAAGTTATTTATTCTAAATTGTTTTTTTTAACGCTAAGTTGCTTTCGTTTCATAGAAAATTATTTTTATAAATAAAAAAGAAAATGTATGTATACCTTAAAAAATTATTGAAAAATGCTTAAATATAAATAATGCTCTTTTCTAAAAACTTAGAAGAGCATTACATTTTAAACGAGTACTTAAATAGTTATTTTTTTATTTATTTTGATAAATTTTTGACAAAAACTTTGGAATTGATATCGTCTGAAAATTTTCAAAATTTCAGTGTGTTTAAACCCCGTTTATTTAAGTAACTCATGTTAGTTGAATAATTATTGTAACATGAGCTTCATTTTGCATTTCACTTAACTAATAGGTGTGGAAATTGCTTCTTGATTAATTAGAAACGATTGAAAGAAAATCTTTACATATGTCTCCCAATTATAATCTGTCACTTCTTCATAAATGCTTTTGACTAATATCCAAAACTTCAACATGTACGAATATCAATTCCTTTCGAAATAACAAATCGATGATTAATCTTTAACATAATTCCGTAAATTTAACAAATACACTTTTTGAAATTATTGTACAATAAGAAAAAAGATTAGGCTCTTTAAAATTTCTAGGATACAAACAGACTTTAATTTTTAAAAAGCCAATTTTCTTTCATTCTTTGTGAAAGAAACAATATTGTCAGAAATTTAAGAGTGAAAAATTGAAAATATTAAATTAGTGCTGTATTAGTATTTTCTTATAAATACATTAAACACATATATACGATATATTATATGTATAATAATTCTCACAGTCATAGAGTTTTCCACTCACATAATATTTTTTTCTTTTCCTAGGGATCAAAAGGCGTTTACAACATGTTAACAATACTGAAAGATGAGTTTAATGAAACTATGCTGTTATCAGGTAAGTTCTTTTAATAAAATGGCAATTTGGGAACTTAATTATAAATTTCTGCATATTCAATCTGGAGAATAAATTTGACGTAGACTTCTTGATTTATTAAAAATACAATAATATACAATAATTAATATATATATATGCATTATGTGGCAAGTTTTAAGTTTATTATATCACTTATAAACACAGAACGGTATACAAAACGTTCAAATAACTTCAGTGACTTTTATTCAAATAGATAGTATCTTTCAGTGCGAAAATATTTTACGTATTGCATAAAAAAAATTCATAGAACTTAAAGTTTATATAATATATACATAAACAGACTAAATAACTGTGAATAAGTATTTGCTTGGAAATTCCAGACTACTATAGTTAACTTACGTAATTGTGTTTATTTATAATTAAAGGAAAATTATAAATATATATAAATAAGATGATGAATTTTATGAACCCTAGTAAGATTTATAATAAAATTACTATCCATACACATTTTCTGAAAAATGTTATAAAAGATTAATTGTCAGAAACTTGTATCATTCTTTTAAATGTATGATTCAAGTAATTAGATATGAACATACTTATTTTTTGTTGTAAATATGTCACACACATTTACGCTTAAGAATTACTATCAAGTGCTGGAAATAATAGTACACCTATTTTTAAAATCATGCTGGGTTTATATGAATAAGAATTACACAGTAAAACGCATTGTGGCATGGATTCAACTCATATTTGAAAGCATCTTGAAGAAAATTCAAGCCATGAATACTGCTGGGCAGCCCTCAAATCCCTAAAAGTGAGGGCTTATAAGATTATTCTTAAATATCATGTAATGTGTCTCTAAAAATTATTTTCTTCTTTAAGTATCATTTCAAGAAAGAACTTAAAATGGTTGCAAAATTGGAATTTTAAAAGAAAGCTTTTAAATTTTCACAATATTTTAAATACACTTAATTTTACTACAAGGCTTTGAAATTTCAAAGTTCAAACAAAAACTGTACATTATACGGAAAAACCAAACAACTAAGTGGCCATGCTAGAATCAATCAAACTGTATCTAATTCGTGATTGATGGAGATGAAGAGCAGAACGAAGAAGGCAATTTTTTATTACAGGCGTCAATCAAATTTCCGTATTAAAGAACTTTAAAAAAAATTTTTTTCTCTTTATTCTGGCATAGGATGCATTTAAAAAAATATATTCCAAGGGCACTTTAAAATTTGCAGAAGACTAAAAAATTCAAGAACTTCTCGATTTATTTTATGAAACAAGGACATTTCAGGATACATTTAAAAAAATTAGAATTTCAGGGACCCTTGCACACTGCAGAGCACCTCATATATGTTTAAAAGATTTTATACCTGCTGATTTAAGTGTGACCAATGGAAATATTTAAATTTCGAATGATCTCGGAGTCATTTGGAAGCAATCTTTCAATGTGTGGGGAGTTGCATTGTTCTGATGGAACTGCCCAAGTCCTGATGCTCTAATGCTAAAAAATTTTTAATTACCATAAGGTATTTAAGAACATCTTTCTGGATTTTATTGCTCTTATTGAGTTTAATATGTTTACTTTATATTTATCTTATTTATTCATGATATATTTTAAGATAAAATACATTATTTTGATGAGGATTATTGATATGATTAACGATAATGTTTGTATATTTATTACTTGTATGACAACTTATTGATGTAACGGAAAAAAATTAAATTTATATTGTGCTCTAAATTTTTAATAAAAATGTAGTCTAAATGAAATAAGGAATAAGGAGGGAAAAGAAGAAAATTTACAGAACAAATTGAAAGATCTTGTAAGATTTCTTTATTGTTATAATTCATGTCACATAGAAATTTTATGCAAAGAAGAATGAGCTTACATTTTTTTAAGATTTCACACCAAATGTATTAAGTACCTAGCATGGAAAGTAAAAAGAAGAATTTGATCCTCATTGTTTAACATAAAAAATTTTAGAATCAGAAATGACTGTGATAGTTGATTTAAAAATTTTAATCCAGCAGAGAAAAAAAAAAAAAAAAACATCGGGAAATGAATTACCAACGACAAATAATTTAAGATGTAATTTCTATTAAGATAAGAATTTCGTAAGAATAAGATCTTCTATCTATATAAAAAAACCTGCCGACAGAAAAATACATCGCTTGTTTCCTTCCCAGAACTGACTGTTAGATTATCCATAACGAGATATGAAACAAATATTTTCTTTAAAAAATCATTATGATCTAAGAGTACATCAATACTTTTCCTAATTTAAAATCATGAATTTTCGATCTTAATCATTGTAAAACAGTAGGAGTTGTGCTCTTGCTTTCCGTACACTTCAGTCAGGTTTGGTACGACGCATGGATACCATCAATTATTTACAAAAATGTCTCCATAAAGACAAAATGTAGTGAGTGCTTTCATAAACCTTACAGTCATTTTCTACCGATGAACTGTTCTTAATTCATTGTCAAAGGTATTGTTATTCAGTGCCATAAACATTTGGCTTACAATGGCTTTATGGGTGGACAAGACTCTTTGGAGTAAGGTAAATTAAATTCACTGCCAGTTCCTACTGAGCCCCTGAAATTACATTTCTACTTGTAACCCTATGGGGGTTAGTATTTCGAGATTTTCCGAGTATACTCCCTTGCGACAATTAAACACAACCATTGCCTGTGAAAAGTTCTCCTTGAAGCAAAAATATTTTAGATGTTCAACGGCCATACAACGGTATTCAATTCTTAGATAATTCGATAGACGAAAAGTATTGTAAATAAGAACTGTATAAGATTTTTAATTTTAACTATTTGGCTTATAATAATTTCAAAGACCGCGAGACTGTTCATTTGGATACTAAAAAGAACAATGATGGGACCGTCGAAAATGCTAGAAGTGTGTGATTTCGTTTATAAAAATTTTGAGTAATTTTATTTTGTGTTCTCTGCCATCCTAAAAGGTAATAAATGTTTGGCTACTAAAAATAATGTGTTATATATTCGCGGCACAATCTTAATTAAACGTCATAATTGGTAGAAAAGTAAACTGGATAAAATCAACACGGGTATATTTGTCAACTACGATTAATAATCGATTCTGTCAATTATATTGCCATCTTTCTGATAGACATCTCTCTTTGAAATCATATTTTACAGACATATAACATCTTTGTTATAAAAGAGAAAAGTTTTTTGAAATATAAAAGTCTTACGAGAAGAAAATTATTCTCTCTTGAGTTATTCAATATAATTTTCAATGATTCCCATATTCTTCTGCAGAATTAAATGCAATACCTCTTTTCTAGTTAATATTATTAAAATATTAAAAATTAACAACTTTTTAAGCTTAAATCAGAGCAATTAATGAAATTCAAAACCTTATATGTTGTTCTTATATAATGATCAGCTAAGAAGATTTCACCCTTTCAGCACTACAAGGGGTAGTGAGTATTCGTAATTTAGAAGAAGGGGTCAAACAGACTCCCAGATTTGGCCTGCCACTCTCAGAGATATCACTTTACATGAAGGACATAATGACCCTACCACTCTACCATATTTAACGTTCTTCAGTCGTCATTAGCGAACACGAATTATTTCTGATTGAGCTGGGGTTCGAGCTCACTACCTTTCTATAACGTCATAATCAAACAAGCCACTACACCCCTTCAAACTTATATTATTTATTATTTTTCAAAATAGGGAAATTCGTAAGCAGTTTTTCGCACACATATAAATATACATTCTTTGGAAATGATAAAAATCAAAATTTATTTAAGCAACATGTTTTCATTGACTATTATTAAAATTGAGGACCGAAGTAGCCAGATGGAAAAAGCTGGTTGGCTCGTTGGTTGGTTTTTATGGCGTAATGTCTAAAAATGGACATGCTGCGCCACAGTAGAAAAGTCGTTTCAATCCTCGGTTGTAATGAGTTCGATAACTGCTTTATAACTGAAGATTGTCGTCCTAAGAAGACCAATGTACATTAAATATTTCATAATGTCGACTATCCATTCATTAGTAGAGATAAGCGAATACTATCTTAGACGTTAAACTTTTCATGTGATATGGATAAAAATAATAAGACAACTGGATATATTTAACGATTTCAGTTAGCAATAAAAAAAGGTAGGTGGAATCATGTGTTTCAAAACTCTTAATTTCTGTTAACATTACCAAATTAAATATATACACACAATTTGCATCTATTAAAATTATTATTATTATTTTGTATAGGCAATCGAAATCCAGCTACTATTCAACGAGATACTGTGCTACCTGAAACACCTTTATTTGGATGCCAAAGCTTGACAACATGAAAAAAATTATGGAGTTTGCAAATTCAATTATGGTTAAAAATACTTAAAATTTATTAATTAAAAAGATTTTAATAAAAGATATTTGATAATATTATTTAAATGTCAAACGCATACACACATACAAAAACACTGACGTTTTACGTTAAAGAACATTTAATCATATTTTCTGATAATAAAAGTTTTTTTGTTTTTGTTTTAAATATCAAATGGACCAGAAACTTATTACGATGTTTTCATTATTGTCAATGTTATTCAGTTACTTTCATTATTTAAAAGCAAAATAAAAAAATCCAGACATACGATTTTCTTATAAATTATTTTTTGAATATTAACATGTGTTTTTTCATGAGGGTATGAAAGTGGATTGTAAATTATTCCTTTTCATTTTTTATCTTTTCCCTCATACATAAAAAATAATTATCATAAATATTAATTTATTAAATTCAGGCAAAACATTAGATTGAATGTTTTAAAATATATATTTGTTATACATATTTTATATACATTAGGATTCTATAACTAATTCTATATCAGAGAAATAATTGTGATATCTTCTTATTTTCATTCCTGTAAAAATCTTACACAGGCTGCTTTTATACGTTATATATATATATATAAAGTTTAATTCATCAAATTATTTTTGACAAAGATTATTGTAGATAATATAATTTTTTTAAAAAAAGTATTTTTTTAAAATTTTTTTTCTAGATGCAAAATTAGTAAAAACTATTAAGATTAGTATCGAAGAAATTTTAATTTTCAATTAAAAAATGTCTCTGTTAACTTATATCAACATTTAATAACATATAAATCCATAAATTAAAGTTTTTAATTATCTGCTGTAAGTAATTGTAATAAATCATAGAGTTAGAATTTTTAGTCATTTTTAGGACAGGTAAAGGAATTCCCATCTGATTCTGAATCAACTAGAAATTTTAATTATTTTTTTAATTAAATACAAATAGATGACTTTAAGCGTAGAGCTGTCGGGTCATTTGTTGTCTATACTGTGTAAGCAGATAATTTTAGTTTCCTTGAATATTGTTAAATGACTATATTTTTTTCATCTTGACTATATATAAAATAGGAATGTATATAACAAAATTAAGGTGATTATTTCCTTTGACAAGAACAAAAGTTATGTCTTCGAATTTAAATCTATTTAAGAACGATCACATATATTTTCACGAGAAAAACTTTCAAGCTACCAATTTTTTGATGGAACATAATTGCTTTCTAAATAATGGCTTTGAAAAGTAAAAATTTGCTGACTATGTGGGGTATGAAGTTAAGGGATGACTCTACAAGATACGCCGATCGGTTGGAAAGCATATCCCCCTTTCCTCTTGGAAAGAGGAAGGCATAAACAAGGGAAAATAAAGATTCTATCTTGACGAGATGTTCGAAGATCCCCGAGCTACTTAGGTTCGCGACTTGTTCCATGACGGCAGTGCATATATAATTGATGTAATAAATATATTTCTTTTTATATGAATTCTTATTTCTGAATATTCAATAAATAATTAAATAATTCTTCTCAAAATAACTATAATTATGTAAAATTACTTGTAAATTTTCTCATATTCCAAATAAGCCCCTCCCCTAAAGCACTGAAATACTTTAAGCTAATCAGAATCAGCTATAGTTCCAGCACATTCCTGATACTATGGAGGGATGAGGATCAATGATCCAGGAACCTCAGTAACCAGCCCGCCGGCGACCACTCCATTTCCTTTTGTATTCCAATAATTGAAAAACTTCGCTCTTAAGGGGACTCCTTCCGTGCCATATTGAAAACGAGTTCTAATGTTAAGTCTATGGAGAAATTTAAAAACATATTTCTCAAGTTCTATTATAGCTAGACTTTCACATTTTGTAGGTTTTCCTAATGCACAAAAATAATAATTTATTCTGTTTTGAAATTTATTTTTAAAATTATTTTAACTATTTTTAAATTGGCTTAGTAATTTGATAATATGCTTAAAACATTAATAACTTAAAAAAGGTAAAAAATTCAGAAATTTTAAAAACAGACTTAATATGTACATATATTTATAAATGCCATCAAATTTTTATTTTTATTTTATCTACAATAGAATTTTTTTATTTGTCTGCATAAAACTTAAAATTTTTTGCAAAAATTAGCAACGCCCACATGGCGGATGAATACTTGATTGTTTGAATAATCAATCCAATCAATTGCATGCTTTAGTCAACAAGCTCCTCCTCACACACTAAAATTTGAAGTTTGGTTTTTCGCAGTTCTCTAGGAAATAATTTGTGTGTTCCCTTCCCTCATCCCCAACAAACGCTGCGGGTGTTCCTAGTATCGGTATCTTCCTGTAAAAATATGCTTCTAAATTGGCGCGAGAAGGGACATTTCTTTCCCCTTTAGAGAGGCTCTGATGATTTCCCTGTGACGAATCTTCATCTTTCTAGAGCGCTCCTGCAATAATTTTCGCGAAAAATGATGGACACACACACACACACACACATATATATATATATATATATATATATATATATATATATATATATATATATATATATATATATATATATATGTATATATATATGTATATATATATATATATATATATATATATATATATATATATATATATATATATATATATATATATATATATATATTGACTTTAAACAGCTAAATCTATTGAAAAAATGTAAAATTTATACAGTTCTTATGTAGTGAACTTTTTTAATTCTTTATTTATATTTTTGATGCAGTTTTTCAAGAAATATATCTACATGATATGATATTGCAACACATATCTATAGGCATTGCAAAATTCATCAATTCCATATTTTTTAATCTTTGTTTTATAAAAACTTCTTAAAATTTGTTGTTTTTCTTAATTTTATATTTGATTTCTAAGTTTATTGCTTAAATAGTGAAAAATAGATTTTTCTGGAAAATAGTTTTTAAAAGGCTTAAAAAGCAAGAAGTTGTCTGAAGATTAATTAACATCACAAGAAACTATTATTTGAGAAAAATAGTCTTTGTCGATAAAATTAAAAAATAACGTTTTTAAACTAATTGCCTTAATTTCGCTGGCCAACAATGGCCAGAATCTGTTGGCCCACTACTTATCACCAAGCACCGGCCCAGTTTATTTTGGCCAGCACTCATCCGTGGCCGTAATGGCCGGAGCTGGGCCATCAAACAACCATGAGTGGCTTGCCATGGCCAACAGAAAACCGGCTTGGCTAGCTGCGGCCCGGATTTTTGCCAGCAGTTTTTGTTTGCTAGGTTTTCATACCAAGACTTTTTGATGTTGAAATCAATGTGGCTTCAGAGGTGAAGTATCTGGGCATTTATTTAGACCAGAAACTCACCTGGAATAAGCACATTTATAAAATTAACCGAGCAAAGAAAAGCATTATGATTTGCAGGTGAATGCTTGGTAAAAACTGGGGTTTACATCCAAAACTGATGTTATATAGCTTTTGTCAGGCCCATTCTCAAATATGCCTGTGTGATCTGGTGGCGTAAGGTGGAACAGAAGACTGTGATTGACAGATTGGGAGGTCTACAAAAACTGACATGTCTCTGCATCACGGGAGCAATGTCCACCACACCAACCAGAGCATTGGAGGTTGTGTTGGATCTGACTCCCTTGGACATCTTCATCTGCAGCGCTGCAAGAATGAATGCATACAGAATGAAGCTGCAAAACCACTAGTACAACCAGCTTGTTGCCAAAGGGCACAGGGTCATCACCAGGAAAATTCAAGATCCTACTTTCCTGATGCCCTCAAACATCATGGAAAAATCATACATGTTTGATAGGACATTTGAAATAGTTTTTCCAACTAGAGACGAATGGGTTAACAACATGTTTGAAACTTAAACAGGAGATCTAATCTGGTACACAAAAGGATCACTGAAGAACAGCCTCACAGGACAGGGAGTATATGGCGTGTCACCAAGAATCAGCCTGTCTGTAAGCCTTGGGCGATACGCAACGGTCTTCCAGGCAGAAGTTTTGGCCATTATCCACTGTCTGCGACTAAATAAGGAAGGGCTACTATGGTTAGCGGATTCTCATTTTTAGTGACAATCAAGCCGCTTTAAAAGCGCTTAATTCTATCGAAATCAATACTTAAATGATTTTGGAATGTAGAAACTTTATTACAGAACTGGCAACTAGAAACAAGGTGATATTTGTATGGGTGCCAGGGCTCAAAGGTATCGAAGGTAATGAAAGGGCTAATGAGCTTGCTAAACAATTGTTCGATCCTTAAGGATCGTCTTTCGTTCCCATTGGTGCAGAACCTTTTTGTGGGATCAATTTGAAGACCGCAAAAACCAATGTTCTTAGATGGGAAAGACGGAAAATGTTTGAAGCTTGGCTCAACACTCCTGGTCAAACCTATGCTAAAAGTATGATCTGTGGATCATCAGCGAGGATTGCCTCTGAAATTCTTAGATGCTCTAGGCAGAAGATACGTTTAATCGTAGGCTTCATAACTGGACACTACTATTTCAGAAAACACCTCCATAAAATGGGACTGTTTCAGCAAGATCCTATCTGCAGGAAATGTTATACGCAAGAGGAAACGGCCAAGCTTATCATTTACGAATGCGAGGCTCTTGCCCTCCCTAGATTAACTTCTTTAGGCATTATCCATACTAGAGAGTTACACCTAGACTCCATAAAAGGGTTATCGGACTTTATTAATAAAGTGGGTGACCCGAGTAACTGGAACTAGAAAACATTGAATTTGGAGTTAATGGTACAAAATGCTGATTAAAGCAGAGGTGCCAATGACACACAAACCCAAATTTAAGAAGAGAAGAAGAACATGGTTTAATGTGGATATCGACTCATAATATGCGCTTATCCTTTTGGTGTGTGTTGAACAACCGAAGAGCTGAATTAAAAACCCAAACAAACATGATAGAAAATATGCTAGAATAAATATGAAAATAGTAGCTTTGTGAATTACATAGGAAAAATTATTTTAAGATGAAATAATTCTAAGAAAACTAAATTTTTAACTAGCATTGTTTTTAAATATTTGATAGCATTATTAACTGCAAGCGCAAGTCCCCAGATCATAGGCCTGCCTACGAAGACCATTTTAGCTAATCTAGCAATTGCTTTGTAGACATCATTCCCGTTTCGAACTCCTCCATCCATATATACTTCGACAGGAGGATACACACATCTTAAAGCTTCAACACCAGCTAACGCATCTATCTGTAATATATAAGTTCTAAATGTATTAGATTTGACAGTAAAATCTGTAACAAGTATGCGAAAGTAATCTTTAAACGAAACTAAGGAACATGAATTTTTCTATGTTGAAACGTATGTATATTACAGATAAACGTTTCCTATATTACAGATAACATGATTTGTCCTAATAATCTATGTAGCTTTAGAATAATAGTCAGTCAAGTTGTTGGATTTTAATATACCACTTGTTATGAAAGAGAAATCAAAACTTTATAAAAAAAAGTGATATAATAAGAAATATTTTCTGTTTATGAGTTCATCCTTTTGCGAATTAACTATAACTCATAATTTTATTACCTTTAAAATTTATAATATATAACAAATGTAAGTTTTTTGAATGTAAAATACCACTATCTTGTTTTTCTTGAAATAATTGAACTTGTCTCGTTTTTGAACAGATGTAAATAAATACTTATAGTTCAATTTCGGTCTCTTTACAAAGATGAACAGGATTTTTTCAATTTTAAGAATTACAAAAGCATAGAAAATTATTTTAAGGCCTTTAGAAAATGTTAGTAGATTACCAAATATATTATTGAATTTACACATCTTTTGCTATCAAAAATATTAATATTATATTGAGAGTAATCAGACTGCTGAAGTTTGTAAGGTAATTGGGCATTCACTACTTTTATAAAATAGATTTTCTTATATAGTAACAAGCAATCACGTATCGTATGAAAGAAAAACAAGAAAAAATCTTAAGTACTTATTCCAGCTGTACTGTAAGCCAAAAACATAAATACAATATTTATCTATTATTGTTTAACAGTAATTGGTTTAAAATATTAGTTGATTGATTTGAAAATAAATTTACGATCAGTTAGTTTTTGCAGAGAAATGGTAATTCGGAAGAGATCTTCAGTTTTAAATATGTTATGGTACTTTCCATTCCGAAGAGTAATCTTACCCCTTGGCACATGGGAGACTTATCTCTCATCAGTAAATTAAACACAGATTTTTCCAAGATAAAAAAGGATTAGACTAATCATTGTTGAGGACAAAACCATCCCAATTCCAAGAGATTAAATTAAACTTTAATATGGCAAAAGGAACAGTTGATATTTCGTAATGAAGATAAATATTAGTCGTATTTCATTTCGTTGTATTCAATGAATTCTCAGTGGAGAATCACTATGGTATTGAAAGTATTTTTCTAATCATCTTTGCTGAAAAATAGAAAACTTTTGTTTTTAGTAAGATTAAGTAATATTGTAATTTTTAATATACTAAATAATGGATTGCTAAATTTGAAATAATGTTATTTCACATTTTAAGATCAAAATTATACCAAACTTAAATCTAACGAGGATTATAAATAAAAAACTTTATTTATGGTAAGTACGGAATCCATGTTAGTGTCGCGTCATAATAACTTACAGTTGCTGGTACTCCATCCATCTGCCTGCCTCTATGATTTGACACTAAAATAGCTGAAGCACCGGCATTAGCAGCGCGAATAGCATCTGCACCTAAAAAGGGTGAAGTATTTATTAAAAAGATATTTGCTTACAAATAAATTTAAGAAAATGAAAGTATTTAAAAAAATTTTGAATAAAAAATATTTCTGGAAAATTCATAAATAGATTACGCTACGCTTCCCGTAAAGCAAAATATATGGTGCAATATGCAATATTTTTCTGTAATGTTGGTACTTATAAAAACTCGATCAATTACAACACAACATATAGTCTATATATTGATCACTAAAATCAGAAAACATTTCTGTCTATGGCGAGTACAAATAGTTATAACTATTTCGTATCACTCTGCTTTTATTATAACTATTTCGTATCACTCTGCTTTTATTTCTTTCGAATCACTAAAAGTAATTAAAAATTAAGCTAAATCAATGGATCGCTTTCAAAAATAAGAGAAGCTAAAGCTCTAATGGCGATAATTTCTATGAAAAATACGATTATTATTTGATAAATTGAGACTAAAGTCAGGGCTGTAGGTGATTCCATTTCAATAAATTGCTGCAGAAATTGTGACCTTGATGGCATTTGTATTAGAATATCTCATCAATAATTCATTCTATCTGTTCATGCTGTTTGATGTATTAATTCATTTAGTAAGTTATTTATTGGCAAACAATTTTTTTTTTGATTTCAGAATAAAATGTGATTTATTGATTCCATTATTGCACAATGTTGTCACTGTGATTAATGTAATTGTAATTATCCCGTGAGACATTTTTCAACATGGGAATGGTCATTAACAATCAGAAGTAATATTGCAGGAATGCTTGTTAACATTTGATTTGAGAGGAATCTATGACCAACAGTTTCTCAGATTTAAACTTAATCGACAAATTAGAAACAAGGTGAAACTCTAGAAAGTAAGGGAAGTATTAGACCGTCTTAACACGGTTAAATAAGCAATGGTTTATTGATAACATATTATCAGGTCCATTCTTAATTTGGTTAAAATTATCACGTTATTAGTTTAAAAGTAGAAAAATGATGGAGGATCTGCGGAGCTGATTACATTAAATTATTGCTCAAAATAATGAGAATTGTTTACTAAAGTTTTACTAAAATACATAACAGAGATTATTGTAACAAATCAATAACCAATAATGAGAATGCTTTCGATCAAGATTTCTGCAATCCATTATCTGGTGCCCTGGTTCAAAACTCAAATAATCTAGAAATACATTTTCTCATGTTTATTATAAAACAACACTGCACATACAAGCATATATAAAATTAGGCTGAAGATTACAGGAGCCATCGAGATGTGCTGCTTCGAAAGGGTAAAACACAAAAACAAGTGAGAGACTATTTACAGATTCGAACGACGGCAGCAGTGCAGCCTTCAAGAAAATTGTTCTTAAAAATTATCATATATATGATAATTTTTGGGTTATTATAATAACCCATATTGTAAATTAAAATTAATGTGCATTTAAAATGTTGTGAATATACATTGAAAAACATTTGTGGTGAAAAATCTTTTCAATAGAGTTTAACTACTAATTCAGCTATTTAATAATAAGATCAGCGTTGAGGACGTAAGTAAATATCCTTAGTTAAGTGGAAAAAAGCTTTAAAAACTACTGATTAAAGTATGAGCGATGTGATATATATATATATATATATATATATATATATATATATATATATATATATATATATATATATATATATATATATATATATATATACACCAGCCCAGAATGGGCCAAGGCCTTCTGAACAAGTTTCTTCCAGCCACCTCTACTGGCAGCGAAACTCCTCCAATTTTTTGTTCCAAAGACCCTACAGTCCTCTTCGACTGTATCCACCCATCTCAGCTTTGGTCTTTCTCTTCTTTTTACGCTGATGAGTTTTGCAAAAAAAAAAATTCTTAGTGTTTTACTGTCCTTTATTCTAATAACATGTCCAACCCAATTAAGACGGATAACTTTAATGTGATGTACAACGTCTGGCTCCTTGTACATTCAGTAAATTTCTGTATTGCATCTTCTGCGCCAAACACCGTTTTCATTTGTACCTCCAAAGAAAGATATTTCTTAAAGTCCTGCGTTCAAATAGGCCCAACAGCCTGTCCCGTCATAGAAGAGTGACTATCCGTCTTGAATGCTAATTTAATTGCTAGTTGTCAATCTTACTAAAGATTAAAAAGTATTAAAATTTAAAAATGCAATTTTGAAAGAAGAATTCTTACCCGTTAAAATCCCTTTCACAATGATTGGTAATGATGTCAGACTTGTGAGCCACATGATATCCCTAAAATTAGCTGTAGCTGAAACCAGATGCGTGTATTTCTCTCCAATATTGGGTATTCTAATAAAATATACATTTTCATTGTTGCATATTCACTGTTAAATAACAGAAAAATTGTTGATGTTAAATGTATAAACGTAAAGCATGTTATTTTAAGTAAACAAGAAAGAGCTTATTTCTCTTTCTGTACTAATATTATTTAATACAAAAGTTATTAAGAAGAAATCAGAAATGTAAATCTAACTAAGAACTCATCAGAATTAAGTTTTTATGTTTTGACTAAATATGTAGAATAATCTGATGTGAAATATGATGTGATATGTAGAATAATTAAGTTCGAAATCTTTCTTATGAATGAAAAATACAATTTACTTGAAAATATTTGCCTTCTGTTTTCATACCACAACTTACTACGTTATCCTAGGGAAGTATATCTGGTACAAATATTAAAAAGTAAATCCTCTGCTAGAAAGTTTAGACACAGCATATCTAATTAATGATTGTTCCAAAAGAGCTAGATCACTTTTTAAGTAATAGCTTTTACTACCACTCACATTTCCTAAATTTTTTCTTCGAAGAATATTCAATCGTTTAGTTAAGCTGTCAAAAGTGGCAGGGAAATATGCAAATGGTGTTTTTACTCCAACTTTTTCTATTACTACTGGTTCTTCGGATTTATTTTTTGAGACTCTGGGATGTGTGTCATTTGGAAACCAGAACAATTGAGGAATTAAATTTTTTTACAAAATCTTAATTTTCTCCGGATCATTTTTGAGTCACTTAAAACCTGCAATTGCTGCAGTACCATCTTCATGTCACAGGATGTTTTAGGGCACACAATATTTGAGGCAATGTTATTGAAATTGGATGGATTAGTCAAATAATCCCAATCTACAGAGCATTCTGAAAAACTGGAATAATAACGGAGACAGATCCTTTTTGATAAAACTTTACAAATAGACATATTTTATAGAAATTAAGGCCACTTTAATTTTACCAATTATTACTGGTTTTGTGAGATTTGGTAGGAGACTAATCTGCAACACTTCAATTATTTCGACAATCTTTCCAAGAGATACTGAAAGGAAATAATAGAATTCAGAATCTATTGGTAGTCAAAAGCATTAAAAAATATCTTTAATCAACCGCTTATATAGCATCTTCTAAGACTTTCAGAGACAAAACTTTTCATTTCAGCGGTTAAAATTACATTTTATTCCACTTGTTATTGTTCAAGTTGTAAGAGCGCGAAAATATTTGTAAATAGTATTTCAATGAAATGATCTGTAATCAGTACTGTTTCTTCCACACTCACACAAACGGAATCAAGGAAAACAGCACATATTACATCCTGTTACCGATCACCAGTATTTCTTAAAAAACGCGTTATTTAAAATAACTGATAACGATTTTTAAGTAACTGGTTCTTTAAGTTTGTTGTGGATAGAGTGAATTATCGGTTTGTAATCGTGGAGTTGCACGTGTTTTTGTTTTTTAAATTGCTTGTTTTATTTGAAGTCGCTCTTGTTAAGAAATTGGTGATGTTATTTTATTATTAAGAGAAGATTTAAGATATTATTTGACAATGACGTCAAATCAGCAACAAACAGGTTATACTATTTCTGACTTTCAAGTAAAATTTTCTAAAGCTGATATTTTATTATTTGATGAAATTATTGAGCGCAAGTGTCGTCAGAATGCCAATTTGAAGAAGCGGTCATGTACTGAAGTATCATCTGATGGTGATAAAACTTACAAAAGATTTCGTCAAATGAATAAAAATCCTACTTTTGAAATCATTCTTAATGATGGTAAAAAAGAATGTTTCTTTGGTAATATGAAGACGCAACCGGGTAGTTTAACTAATGGTAATAAACATTTCCAAAAGATGCCTTTGATAAATAAGAATGAAACTTTATCTAGTGAAGTTAAAAAGTGTGAAGCCTCATGTGAATTAAGGAATAATCAAATGCGTTGTGAAAATTCTTTCTCAGAAGCCAATGTTTTAAAGAATAAACATTCAGGTATTGCAAATAAAAATTTACTTGCATCTCGAGCTACATCTAGTAACTATGAAAACAAGAGTGCAAATTTCCAACCTGCATACTCTAATTCAATAATTTCTACACCACTTAAAAGTGAAATGTTGAGATCACCATATAATTTAATCAAAAATGATTCACAATCAAACGTTCATCAATCGAATTGTTCTAGTCTTTTAAAAGATGATGCCTGTTTGAATAATAGTGTTTTAAAATGTAATACACTTAATATTCTTAATGTAAATATGCCCTTAGCTCCACATTGGGGCAAAAATATAAATGCTATGAAAAATAAAGTTTTGAATACCTCTGTTTTATCTAAAAAAGATTTATCATCAAACATTTTTGAAAAAGTTGAAGCCGTTTCATCTAGTTTACAAGATCCTACCAGTGAGAACACCAGTTACTACATTGTTGTAGATACTAATGTTCTAATTAGTAATCTTGGCTGCATAGATAAAATAAAGAATTTACCAATAAAAAACTGTGGTCCTCCACATATATTTATACCTTTGGTTGTTTACCAAGAGTTAAATTATTTACAAAGACATAAAAAAGTAAATAGATCAGCACAAAAAGCTGTGAAGTATATCAAGCGGATGATCGAATCAAAACATCCCCGAATTCAACTACAGACTCAGCAAGAAGCTAAAGATTGGGTTCAGCCTTATAGTGAGTGTAATGATGATTGTATTTTGGAATGTTGTACAAATTTTATTGAAAGGATGCCTAGTGTAAAAGTAATTTTATTAACTAATGATATAAATTTACTTACTAAAGCCTTGATTTTAGAGATACAAGGTTATGATTTTGATACATTTATGAAATTTTTAAACATTAAATATGAAGTTTTGAAATCAAAAAAAGAAAAAATAAAAAGAATCGTAAATTCCAATCATCTGCTTCCAGTAGCTTGACTAGACTAGAACTTTCCTCAGAGACCTTACCAGAAGAAATTAAATCAGTGATGATGAAAGCTGAACAAAAACTAAGTAATATATTAAAACTATTCTTAGAAAAAGAAATGTTGAAAACATATGGAGAGTCTTGGAAAATATTGAAAATAAACACACTTTTTTTGAAAGACACTTTAGGTGCCATAGTTAAATATTGGCAAGTGGTATTTGCCTCTAATTTTACTTCTAAAGATAAAAGAAACTTTGAAACATTGAAGAAGTTTGTAAACCGTCCCAAGGGATTCTTGTTCGAGAAAGAAGAAAGCATAAAGATTTTGACATCTGTGGAGGATGTATTTTTTTGCATAAAAAGAAGATGGCAAGATTTAAATCCACCTATTGAAGATATTCAAAATATGAGAAGCTTTTTGAATGTAAAATTTCCTAATAATTATTTTAAAAAAGTTGGAGCTTGAAGTGAATCGAATAATCAGATATAACTGGTCATTCATGAGTCGTTCACATGATGTGGCAACATAAGTAGATGATCCTTGACTCGACATGTGGTTTGTCCAAAACTCAAATTTGAAAGTTACATATGATGTCTTATTTTGCTGAACTGCAGAAGAATTGATGTTAAGTTGTGAAAGAAGTAATTTTCTTTCAAGAAATGTACAAGACTTTTTACTATGTGCTGAAGGATTATCTATGAATCTCTCATAAGGTGTGGTGAAGTAGATATTATGCATGCTGTGATAAAAAAGTCAAAGATTAAACTTTGAAAATCACTCATCTTGTGCAGTAACAAATGAGTTAATGCCAAACAAAAAAATTTAGTTTGCATGAAGAATTGTACAAGATACTTTGCAATGTGTTGGAAAAATTTACCAGATTTTGCCAGTATGAATTTACTCCAGCCCTATATTTCTAAGCCAAAAACTAGACCTTTGAAAATATTATCTGAAGACTCATTGTATGCAACATTTAAGAATTGACTCCATGTCCTAAACTTTAATTATATTAATTAAGATAATTTTACTTCTTTATTTTGTTTTAACTTTCATTAATCTCATTCATATATTTTCTCTTTAGTAATTTGTAATAGGTGTAATGTATTCAAATGTGAGATTTGTATATTTTTCTGTGTTTTGAACATTTTTCATATTGATAATTTTTCTGTTGATAACATTTAGCAGTGAACTTTATGTAATTGTGAAATTATTCTACATTCAAGTTACATAATTTGATGTTAACAATCTTTT
This sequence comes from Latrodectus hesperus, assembly GCA_037975125.1. Taxonomy (NCBI): domain Eukaryota; kingdom Metazoa; phylum Arthropoda; class Arachnida; order Araneae; family Theridiidae; genus Latrodectus; species Latrodectus hesperus. The sequence continues at coordinate 58,061 of JAJQOW010000746.1, read as the reverse complement.
TAAGGCTTGAGATAAAATTTTGCTATTTAACAGTTATAATTATTATAAGTTGATTTTTTTTTATTTATTGTCAACATATGCATTGGCAGTGTTGTTTTATGTATAAATTCATGACAAATTGAAGATAAATTCAATGTTTTTAAATTTTACTTACAAGAATATGATTTGTTGTAATGAGTACAATTGCTGAAACTCATTACAAATACTGTATTGGAATAAAATTTTTAATGATCTTTAAATAAATGTTGATAAAACAAAAATCAGATAGGTTGTTTATTTATGAAAGTAGTGCCATTGCTTATACCAGCTGCAAATAATAATATAGATTTTTCCTAAAAATTCTAAGTAATATTTAAAATTTAAATTCATATAAAATTTTCAAAATTATACACAAATATATATTTAAAAACTTTAAAAAATTCACCCTTTTTGTTGTTAGGAATATAATAAAATGTAAAGGTAAACAAAAAAATTTATCAATTAAAGATAAAATAAAGCAATTTGCCTTTGTGACTTTTTTAAAAATAACCCCTGTATTCATTATTCAAGTTAATTCTTTATAAATTATCTGTAAAAAAATTTTTAAAGCGATATCTGAATTATTTTTAAAATTTGCATCACTTTTAGTGAAACTTAAATTTATTAGATTGTTAACATTCATTCCTATATTACAGATTTTTAAAGTAGTTTGGAATTTTAATATTAAATTTAGATAATTTTACTGTAAATTTAAAATAATTTAAATGCTGAAAATTAACATGTGGTTATAATAGTATTCTGTATTTTTAACAATGGAAAAAGAAATTGAAAAGTTCATTTCTGCAGTTTGTTTTTAAGCACTAATTTTAGGAATTGAGTAAATATTTTGTAAGTTTCTTGCTTATACAAATATTATACTTGTTCTTCCAGTCTAATGCTTATATGATTCATTATTTTTGGTAAAATGTTTTAACAATTAACTTTGAGTAATCCATTTTTGAAATTATTCTCGAAATCTAAATCTGAAGAAACTTATCAGTACTTAATAAAAAAGTGTTTTAATGTAAAGAAACAATGTTTTGAATGATTTTTTTAAATATTAGTTTTAAAATTATACATTTTTAAAGAGTGAATTATTTTATTGTTCAAATGTATATTTATGTTGGTTTGTTACATTTTTCCATAATTTTGTGGATCATTTGAGAAGTTGACCTATTTAAAATAGCTGGACCACTCTCTTCTGTTGATAATCAGGAATTGACAGTATATATATTAATAATGTGTCTCCTGATCTGCAGATTACAATCAATGTAAAGTTCTCGCACAACTTGAGATTTTTTATTTTCAAATAATATGTTATCAATCTGAAAACATTATAAACTACTGGCTACTAATAGCTATAAAGATAGATGTGTATATTACTGAATATTTCAATTTATTGTTGCAAAGAAATCCATTCATTGTCTGAAAAATAAATCCTTTTTGGAAAAAAATAGTATTTTCTTTTTAATGTATATTTTTAATGTGATCTTTTTTCCATATCATTTTTTGAATATTTGCAGATGTTTTTAATGTTTTTCTTTACATCAATTTATTAACAAAAGGTAAATTCTAGAGTCTTGAAAACATGACTGTAAATTAGCTAATAAAGATTTGTTACACTGCTGGTTTTCAAATCTAAATATATTAGAATTAATAAAATTTTTATAAAATTATTAGTCATTTACTGATAGGATTGAAAGGTAATAATATTTTCGGTTTTTCAGTTTAGATTTATGTTAATAAACCAATGAAAATAAATAAGTCTATAGATTTCTTAGTATTACTTAATATTTGACTAATCTTAAATTATTTTTTTCAAGCTTTTCTCATAATATTTGACTGACCTGGTAGCCAAACGTTTGGTGCTTTGGTTGTTAGCTCAATAATTCATGGATTCAAATTTCACTTTAATCATTGACTTTTGTTGTGATTTGGAATCCACTTTAAATTGTAGGTTGTAATTTAACCAGCCATTTTGAGCAAAAGATGACCATTGAATGACAAACCAAACTTTGAAATACTAATCAATCTGTGTTTTGATTCACCAATAAAAATTTACTTAAACATAAATTGGAAGTAATTTTATTTTTTAAATAATTATAAATTTCACAATCTGTGTATATAACTAACAATCTACTAATAATTTGTTTTGTAAATGCTCATAAAGCAGCAATTTTATATAGAACAAATATAAAACATTGATTTTTCTTAAATTATATTGATTCTTATCTACATACTACAAGATGACATTAATACTATGACTATTTTCACCATTGCATTTTTTAACTAAAAGTTTTAATCCATAGAAAACTTTTAAATTAGAAATATATTTAATAGCTTATTTTGAGCTTTCCGTTTGCTAAATTCACTCTAATTACACTTAGCAGTAAATAATAAAGCATATTTATTTTTAAAATAAATATAAGTATGAAATTGAAATAATTAAATATATATTATTAAATTTAAAAATATTGTATTAAATTAATTTATATATATATAAACAATTTTTAGATTTCATAGGTCTATATATAATATTTTTAAATATGCTTAAAAGCAAAATAGTTATGTAAATTACTTCTTTTAATTCCTAACATTTATGTGAGTTTAAAATTTCTTCCTTAAAATTTATATTCTAATAACTTCTGAAAGTAAATAATATGATATATATATAAATATTTAAATGGTTCTGCTAGAATAATTATATTTCTTTATATTCACACTGCTTTTAACTTCTCAGTATCTGGTTTTAATTATTAACACTATTTCATATTCTAAATGCATAAAATATATTATTTAATTGAGTCAAAAGTTAGCTTATTTATATAAAGAAAATGTATCCAATACAACTTTGGCAAAATAGTACATATCTATTATATTATAAATTTTATATATAATAGAGAAAATTCAAGTAATTTTTGAGCTCCAAAAACTTTTATGTAAAATAAAAACAGGCAATAATAAATTATACGTAAAAGTTATAAATTGGTATAATATGTTTGAAAATCCTTGTTAAATTTTTTCATAGATTTCATTTTATTTTGAGGTAGATGGATTTTACCTATGGTAAATACTTGAAATATTTTTATTTGTGATATGAAAATATTAGTCCTGATATTAACTACTAGATTCGTTTTATCATATTATCTTATATCTTTGATTAAATATTCATATGATTGTTTTATTTTTTCTAATTTGAATACCCATATCAAAAAGTATTACACATCCTAACAAATTAAATTTTATATTAAAAAGCTAAACTTCAGATTTTATAAAAGATTATATTAATTCCTTACTTTTTAAAATTTAATTTATAATTTTACTCTATTAAACATTGCTTGTGACTAGATTTCAAGGAAAGTAGTAATTTCTTTATTAATTATTTAAAAGTCATGTTGATAAAAACTGATTTAAAAACTTGTACAGAAAATTATTAATTGAAAGTGTGATTTTATCTATTCAAGACTGAATATTTTTTAATTTCTTAGTATGCTTTTCATCCTTAATTGCTAAAAAAAAAAAAGACGTGCTATGTACAGACAATAGATATAAAAAATTTATTTTTAATTTTAAACAGTTTAAAAAAATACTTAATATAAAAAATAATGAGAATTATTATTGCGTAATTTAATTAAAAGAATAACAATAAATTTTGCCTAGATTCAATGAATATACTCAAAATTTTTTTCAAAACTATACAAATATTTATTGTTGTGTTATGCTTTTTAGGACTGCTACAAACAAGTTCATTGCTATTAACTACCAGCTCATCGCAAAATGACATAACACTATTGAAGTGGAGTTGTCTAACTAAATTTTTTAAAAACACAGAATAGTAACAAAGAGCTGATATTTAAATATTGAAATAGTATACATTCTAAATTTTAATCAATATGAATTTTCCATCAATGCATAATTATGGAGAAATCTAAAAATTTTACCCAACAATAAATTCTTTTTTTGCAATCAAACTACAAGAATTCAATAATAAAATATTAATTAGAAATATTGCAAAAGTGTTTAAATTAATAAACTTAATAGAAAATTAAATCCAACCACTCTCAACACAATAAGTAGACTTTAAATAAATTTAACAATCTGGAATGTTTATAGCATAAAATACAAGGTGAACTGAAGGTGATGTTTTCTAAAGAAAAAAAATCCAGAGCTCTTACAAATATAAGAAACTTTTCAAAACAAAATTTGGGTGATAGCCACAAAATGCCAAACTATAATTTTATTCACCCAGAAATCGAGCATCAACATTTCCTAATAGGAACAGAAATTTTTTATTAAAGACCACCCCTCATCCCATATACATAGAAAAAACCGTAATATTGAATTATATCTTCCAAATAAAGAACCCAATTTTTTTGTGTTCAATTTATCCAAATTATTATTTAAATCTTGAATTTCAAATTTGATATTGAACACTAACACTGGGTTGGAGATTATTGCACATGATTTTAAGATCTAACACTCAAATTTCAGCTGCCCTTATTCAAACATAAATGGTAACATTTAATAATTTTATTAAAAAAGAAAATCTTCAACTTTTGTATTACCTAATACTCCAATTATATACAGCACAAATTTAAAAATAATAACAGACCCTCCATTTAATAAAATGGAAGTACTTTATAAAAACATCCAAATTAACTACCTCCAACTTATATTAAAACCAAATGGAAAAAATTCAAAAATAATTTAAATATTACTCTAATTACAACCAAAAATAACTTTATAACAGTTATATTCATAATATTTAAAAAAACAAGAGTTATTAAAATACAAATAAAAAAACATAGAAATTGTGCTTTTATTTAATTTTTAAGGAAAGTCTCAGTCAAACTATATCATTCTAAGTATAAAGAAACTTAAAAAGGGAAAAGTACCAGAGTAAGTTAAAATAACAATCTTGCAACAGTTAACAGTATATTTAAATTGATTTATTTCCCCAAAATTTGGATAATAGCTATTATAAAACGCAATTAAAAAGAGTTGATTTCAGTGAATAAGAAAATTACTGCCACATTAGCTTTCTTTTATCAATTATGAATTAAATTCTTAAAGCACAAAGATAAAGATTTCTTTGAAAAGTAAAATAACCATAAATAAACAATTTGGATTTTGAGCAAAGCTATACGACAATTACTTGGTATTTCACAATATATTCATAAAGGGAAGATACAGCAGAAATAATACTGGATGTTGCAAAAACTGCTGATAGTGTATTGATAAAAGGACTAATTTACACTTATTAAAATGTCAAACTTCCCATTTATCTTAAACTAATTATAACATTTAACAGACCATTTATCGTCATTATTAGTAAGTAATTTAGTAAATAAATCCAATTAATAAATTAGGAAGCAAATTTGTGTGTGAGTGTGGTCACATCTTACTCCTACTTTATATAAATGTCATCCCAAAATCTAACCATGGTAAAATAACACTTTTAACAGATGATACACACGTCTTAGAAGATGTCTAAAGAATAATTCATTCACCAAAGAAAATTTAAATTATATATTAATTTAATAATAAAATGGTGATGGAAACACTAAATCTTGACAAAAGGCAAGAAATTTTCTTTTTTTTCAAATAAATTAAAAACAGAAATTATACAGGATTGAAAAACATGAATGGTAAGCAAAATATTATATATTAACTACTAAATATTTTCACAATTTATCACTCAGTAAATTTTAGATATTTAACTATCCTAAATAGATGACTCACATGGATCCAACATCTAGAAAATTAAATTCTTTGCCATTACTTAAATTAAATCAAAACTTTATTCCCTTATTAGAAAAATACTTTAAATTAAATTTAGAAACAAAGCTATTTACACTAGCATGCTCAGACCTTTCTTATGTACGCTTTTAAGATTTTTAGATCAACCGCAAAGAGTAACTCGAAGATTACAAGGGCTTCAAATATAATTTTTGATTAATTACGAGATGTGTGTCATTGTAGAAACCTGGATGAAGTAGGAATAAAAATTTTATTAATCTATATGTGATAACTTTTCGTTGTAAAAAACTATTTTAAATATTAAGAATGATAAAATTCATTAATGTGTTTGAATTCTATTGGAGATTAAAATTTTACTGTAATTTAAATAATTTTATGTTTGATTATAGGAACAAAAAGGTTTGACTTTGACAAAATTTGACTATACATAATATTTCAGAAATTTCCTGAAGAATAGCATTTTTTTATTCTTTACAACTATGCAGCAAATGTTAATTTTCCTCCAATACCTTGCTAAAAGTGAACTTGAAAGTGTTGATACTTTAAAGAGGATTGGGAATATATAAATAAGAATAAAATTCACTATTTCTAATGTTGCAATCATGACAGCTAGTGGTCAAAGATACAGATAACTGTAAGCGACATGTTTGGATAGCAATAAATAGGTTTCGTAAAGTTGATTGACAAGTGAAAATAACATTGTTATGATTCCAATACACCAAAAAAAATTGTGTAAGAAATCCACCACAACTGAATGTGTGCTCGCTTTATCAAAAAGTTATTCATTTTGTTCAATGCAAAGTATTTAATTGCAGACAATTTCAACAGTTCTTGAGGGATTTAGAAAGTGATCATGAGTCGATGTTACTTCCAAGGATTATATTCTTTTGAAGAACACGTCGATTGAACCGAGAATAAGGGGGGCTTCAGATAGCCTATTTCCTTTTAAGGGGAATCCTTCCTCAAAATAAATCTAGAAATGAGCTTCAGCGCCATCTAGCGCAGTTGTTTGGGGGCAGTCCTTCTTACAAAGACTGAAAGAACTGATTGGTGAATTTAAACTCATAAGCCATGCCAAAGCACCTGTTTACAAAGAAAAAATAGTTCCTATCTCAATGGGGGGCGAATTTTAAATGGGGAATGAGAAGACCACTTAAATGCAATAGGGGTAAAGTAGACAATATAACCCCCGCATCTTAATTTCCTTCAGCATGTTCTGACGCAGATTTTCACCGCATATGTGGTAAGTTTGTTTGTCCCCTCTGGCCTCAGGGTATTCCTTCCTGGAACTGTATGTCTGTAAATTTCATGGGTGAGGAAAAAATAGAGCTGGCTCAAATGCTTCTCAAATTTGACACCGGAAATATCCGTTGTGAGCTTAGACAAGCAATGAGAGAGAAAAAGCTCTGCTCGGAGATTTTGGGAAGAAATATTCCATTTACTGTTCAGCAGAAAAGTATACAGATGCATAAAAAAAATTGATCAATTTTGTTATTATTATTCATTAAATAATCAAAACTTAATATCAATGCTTAAATAAAAAATATAAATTATACTTATTTATTTTTCTTGATATAATTTCAATTTGCTTTGATTTTACTAGATTTGATTCTTTTTTAATGGGCCTTATGAGAAAGCGAAACAGTTGCGCTTCTCTCTAAGTACTTCACTTTTAAAAATATTTTCAAATAGACAAAAATGCCGAATTTCTTATCTCTCTTAAAAAAATAAATAAATAAAAAATTAGTTTATTATTAATTTTGGAATAATTTTTCTAGCTTTATAAAATATTACAATACAAAATTTACGGAAAATTCCGTATATTTCGCTTATAATTTCTATCAATCATGTTTGGAGGAATGGAAAGTCTACCTCTCTATTTGGATTGATCAGGTATTTCGACTTTGTTTCTTGATATATTTCTAAGCAAACTTTAAAAACAATATAACCTATTACATAATCTGCACTTTTGAGTTCAAATATGGCGATATCATCATTCGTATCTGAAGAAGTGAATTCACTTCAAGAAAAATAGAGTCTTTAATTTAAGAATTAAATATAATCTTCACTATATCACTTTGGGAATAAGCAAATGTTTTTTTTTGTGTGTATGTGTGTTAAAGTTTAGCCTCTCAACAAATTAAAATAGAATGTGTTTCTCAATAAAATCATAAACATTACAAAATACTCTAAATTCCTCGAAATGCCGTCTCACATTTCATCTAAATTCAATGTATACACCATTTTCAAATTTTTCAAATTTCCTTCATCTGTAACAAAATTTCAGAACTCCAGGTATCCAACATCAAAGCTCCAAGCTTGCAGCCAAATTTATTACATCATCTTTAAATATTGTTTTTATATTAATTCTTAGCATATTTATTCTCTCATATTAACTCGCCAAAAATTATAAAATTTTGAAGATCTTATAGTGTTCATTTTAAAGTATCAATCGACAATTTAGCTAAATAAATTATTCTTCTACATCACCCTCAAACTTATATTTTCCTATTAAAGTATTTTTATATATATTATTGTTAATTTTTGTGCTTCTTTTAAAAGTGTTTTCTTCATTTGATTTGAATTTATTAATCGTTTTCGAACTTGAACTAAGTATTTTTTAGAGGATTTTAAACTATTTTCAGCATATAATAATCATCTACTTTTTATAATTTTTCAGTACTACTGTTTATCAAAATATATTTAAAGCTTGAAATATGAAAATGCAACTCGTAAGATTTTCTCATATATATATATATATATATATATATATATATATATATATATATATATATATATATATATATATATATATATATATATATATATATATATATATATATATATATATAAACATATTGCAAGGAAAACAGAATGAGAAAAGAGCAATCCTAGTTGATTTCTAAAGACGTTACACTACTACTCTGGGGTCAAGTTGGGAAAGTGTATGCGTAATGAGCCAACTTTTCTCTTTTTCATGGCGATAAAATATCCTACGTAGGCCCTATTTGCTTGGTAGTTGAATTCCATTCCTATTCGCAACCAGGAAACGAAAAGGCAGTTCAGATATCACTTTTATTTTTATACTTTTCTAATTTTCGAAAATTAGAAGTGCTATTATACCGAGTTCAATAGTGGCATTTTATACATTTTGTAGAAAGTATTTTCGCATCTCAGTCATACCTTTTTGAACTGATTTCGTCATAATTTTAATTTTCGACATAAAATATGTTTTAGGACATCAACAAATAAAAATGTTTTGTACCACATATTTTGCATTTTTTTTATTTGCTAGTATTAACTTTACTTTTCCATAAAAATATTATGAGCCAAATGTTTCTAAATAAAGATAATAATTTTCTAAACTTTCACTTGCGTATGCTTTAGACCAAAATGTATAAAAGATTATAAAAATTAAATTATTTGATTTATATTTTTAAAAGAATTAAAATTTTTAAATACGTATGTACATATAAAAATTTGAATTGTAATCACATGTTATTTTTGTTAGTATATTAATATATTCAAAAAGATGTGTAAAATAAATTATAATGTAATTTTTATTCTATGTTAGAGATTGAATAAAAAATTATTCATGATCTAAAGATAAAATGTGAAGAAATTTCTTCAAAGATGTGCAGTTAGTAGTTCAAAAAATGTGATAAGAATACACTCGAGTATGTGTATTTTTATCACAATGATGTGATAGAATTCACACAGCACTACAAATACATCCCTTTATCGTAATTTCTCAGCTTTTTTTTTTAGACAAATTCAAGTTTTCGTTTCTTTTATAATTTATTGGGAAGTTTAAAAATGTTATACTTTACACTTGATTATGAAAAACTTTTTCCGCTGAACAACAGTTGCTGATAGTTAATTAATCTTTTTTAACACTTATTTTTTTACGTGATACTTACAGCCTATTTTAATACATTGCGCAATTTACAATTAAATAGTGCTATCAACAGCAGTAGGAAACAGTAATTACTCTGAAATTCTTCAGAACGATATTATCAACAAAAATATCTATTTTTTAAGCTTTATGAAGACTATATGTCAATCACTATGTAATAAACTTGTGAAAGCATAAAAATTTGTATTCTATTTATTTTAAAGACTATTGAAATTTTAAATACATAAAATAATAATATATAACTACATTATAATAGCAACACAATCATTCAACATATATATATATATATATATATATATATATATATATATATATATATATATATATATATATATATATATATCCTATATTTAAAGAAAGGAAATTTACAATCTGTACATGTCTGTGTGTGGAAAAAATATTAATTTTTTAAGAAATTATTTTGGTATTTATTAATACAAAAAATGTTTGAAATTTTTTTCTTTTTAAAATTATTTTAACTTTATTTTGCCGTACTGTTTTTTATTTTTCGCTTCGATTATAGATGGATGATCTCTGATTTTTATTGATCGCGTTTATCTGGGATAAATTATCTCTGGAAATAAGCAATCGTGGTAAATGTTTTTTAGTTTATCCTCCATTTCTTCTTTCCAGAATAAATCGTCCTTTTCTCTCCATGCATTCAAATTTTGTCTTGAGCAAAAGAAACTTGGATCTGTCTTCTTATGCTATTTACAATTGCTGTAAGTAAAATGTACAAGGCAATAATAAAAACTCGTGTAGAAGTCTTTTATGAGTGCTTCAGAACGAGACTTTCGGACAGCACTTGATGGATTTCTTCCCCCGTGGAGCAACACACCCCATGTTGCCAGTCTAGCTGGCACAAGACAACCCAAGTAACACAGAAATATTGGCCAATGTTCTGTCAATGTTGGCCAATATTTTGAATGCCGATAAATGCCGAATGTTGATATGTTGATATTGAATAATATTATATAATATTTAAAAAATTTATTCTATTCAGATAGTCTATAAATTGCATTTATTTGAATTATTTGAGAAGACTGTGATTTGAAACTCGTTTTTAAAACTTACTAACGTTAATGAATGATACATACATTTTCCCTAGAAATTCTTTAAATATTGAATAACATTGTATAATATCTTATCTACAATATTACTCTGCGAACGTTATTAAATATTTTTAAATATTCTTGTTACAATTTGAAGTTTACTTGAAACGAAGTGAAGATAAATGAGCTGTGAATTGTTTGAAAATTTTGAATTGTTAATAAAGTTGGGCGCTCTGTGGCTGAGTGGTCTAAAGCATCACCGCTAATCGCTTGAGAGCGTAGGAGTGTGGGTTCGATTCCCACCGTGGCCCTGGGTGTTTTCTTCGTTATTCTTCTGTGGTTGTACATCTGTCATTGTGCTATTTGTCCTATTATCGACGAAGACTTACAAGCGGATCTCAAAAATCAAGCATACAAGTCTGAATATATGTAATGTAATAAAATAAATAAATTAATTAATAAAGTTCCTTTGGTTGTTTAGTCTCATCATTAGTAGTATTATTTATTGTGTGCAATATTTTGTTATAATTTTAACTCTCTTATTATAACTGTTTTACAAGAAATTGGTTTATCATGCCAGGTAGTAAATTTAAATCTTTTAAACGTAAAATGACAAATACGCTCCACGATTTGTTTACTTTTTCCCAAGCCTAATAACACGCTAGATTTCGATTAGATTTTGAACGTGAAATGGACGATAAAAATTTATGTAAATTTAGGTATTGTGCAGCGTATGGGTGTAAAAATGCCAAGTATAAGGTTGATTGCCGAGAAAAACAGTTTTTTAGATTTCCTTAATAAGAATCGAAAACTACTAAAAGAATGGCTGATTAAGTTACGACGAGAAGAATTTTCCCCTTCACCATGGTCAGTTTTGTGCTCAGATCATTTTGAAGAGACAGATTTTAGGTATGAAAACTTCACGAATCGGCGTTTATTGAAACAAGATGCTGTTCCAAGCAGATTTATTTTCTCGAAGCCAAAAAGTGAACGGCGTGTGCTTTGGCGCCAGCTTCCAGAACAAGGGAATGATGAAAACGAGGATGCCTGTACAACAGAGTACGTAATTTTGTTTTGCCAGTTTATTCTCTCTATGAAATTAAGTGTTATAAAAATTTCTACATTAAACAAATATTATATTTTGAAACTTGATATGAATCTAATGTGATTTGAGCTTATTATCAAATATTCTTAAGAAATTTAAGTATGATTAATGGGTTTAACATATTTTATGTATACTACTTTAAATGTGAATAAAATAATTATAATTATCAAAATTAAAATTTATATTAAAAAATTGATAAATGCATTACGAATTACTGAAATTAATTTTAATTAATAAAATTGCTTACTGTAATATAATACAATACTCACACAATATATATAATGAATACACATATTCTACTTATAAGTTATTATTCAAAATATAAATTATGCAAAAGATAAATGAATCCTCACTAGGAGAAAAAATTAAGGAAATAATAATATAAAAAATATTACTTAAGGTTTTCTTTTTGGTGGTTATTTTAGCTTTAAATGAATAAGTAATATAGTTTTTTATTTGCTAAAATTACAAATTTTTTTCCTCAGTGAAGAAGGAAATTGAATTTTTAATTTTCTAGTCTTTAACTCAACAGTTATTTAACAGTATGTAAACAATTATTAATTCATAATGTATGTAAAAAAATAATTAAAAAAAAATTTTAAATTTTGTGAAACTTTTTAGTTAGTTTTTACTTTATCAATTTTAGAAAAAAGAATGTTTGAATATTTGGAGCTCGTGCATGGTGAGATAAGGAAATTACATGAAAAATGTGTGACTTCAATTAGAGTCTCCTACTGGAACCAATGGAAAATTATTGACTCTTAATGAGAACTTACCAACAAGCATTAATTTACCTGTAAATTCTGAAGAAATGCTAAAAGAATTGAATGATAAAATAAAAAGTGACTTGGAGTTTTCTGCTGCATTGGTATTTAATTTTTTATAGACAAACCTGAGGGATTATGTGTGTAAAATAAGTTTATAAATTGTGGGTATATAACATTAACAAAATCTTTAAAATTACTTATTACAGATATGCTACCTTCATGAATTTGAGAGTGGTAAAACACCCCGATCATTGCTTTTAAGTATCCTGAAAAAAATATTACTTTCTGAACTTGCTATCAAATACAGTCAATTTGGAAGAAAAGGAAAGAAGTCTTTTTCCGAGTATCAGGATTTACTTAATGTCATGCTAGGTATACTATTTTAATATTTCTATAATTTCAATGACTAAAATTATTCTGTGATGTTTTTGTTTTTGAATATTTTTATCACATTCATTGATACATAAATTAATTTTGCTTTTCATTTGTTTTTATTTTTTTTATTCTTCTTTAGGTTAGGTTAGTACTAAGGTAAAATTTTCAAAAAACACTTTATTATATTATCTTGTTATTTATGAAAGTAATACAAAGAAGTTACTTATAAAATCAATAATGAAATTTTCAGAATTTTTAAATTTTTTTCACTTTTATTGTCAAAATTGTTATGCTGCATATATTGTCCTTGTGCACTTATTCAAGATTGCTATTATTTAAATGATTGATTCTTAGGGCATTTAAGTGTTAATTAAGCTATTTATAAAATATGTGTCTCCAATTTCTGGAGTTCAAGAAAATAAAACAAAGAATAATAAGTCTCGAGATTTTTATCGCAACATAATAGAAATTTTATAAATTATCAGTGTGATGCATGAAAAGTAAAACTACTCTAAATACAGTTGCTTCTATGTAAAGATAAATTTGTTTTGCAAGATTTATTTAATTTCAAGTATATTTTTTTTATTAATCTTATTCCCCATCTATTAAAATTTCTTCATTGCGTACTTGATGTAGATAATTCTTTCTCTAGTGATTTTTTTTTCTTTCATTTAAGAGTGTCAATGTATAAAAAAATTTTTCCAATATTTTTAGCTGCTGTTGCTTTGAAGTGCAAGGAGAACAGTTGTGAAGCGCTGGCAGAAATGTTTAGCTGCTGCTGCTGACAGGAATGGCAGAAAAATACGGCAGTCTGATATAGCAATTGAATGTGAAGCTGATACTTTAGTTTGGTCAATAAATATTTCTTAAAACAATCAGTTATTTTTATTTATCAAACTAGAATACATAAATGATTAAAAACACATGTAAAAATTTATTTTTCTTTAACTTGGCAATTCCATTTTCAATGCAATTTTTCTTTCCTAAATTTTAAATAAACATCATTGAAATATTTATGATAATTTATTTGAGCTGTTTCTGTTATAAAGAGTTTAATAATTAAAAAATGAAATAGGTGTTTTATAAAAATTTTGCTACAGATTTTTATGAAAGAAAAATTCCAACTTACAGAAGATAGGCTTGATGTTAATTTTTTATTTGAATATTTCAGTAAAATTATCTTTTATAAATTCTTTCTTGATGCAAAAGTGAGACTATAACTATAAAACATACATTTAGCTATACTACTAATATTAATTCAATGCTATTTGTGCTATGAAGAAAAATTATTTCTTCAATTAACAATAGAATTGGTTTTTCTTAAAAATGATATGTAATTCCAGTTAATTCTACTAAACATTCTCTTAACAAGATACTACTGATTCCTTTAAAATTATTACAAATTTTATCTTGTGCATATATTATCTAAACAAGTGAGATGGATCATTAAGGAAAACTAACTGGCTTTTGTGGGAATTTGAAATAAGAAAATCCATCTAGGAAGTGATTTGTTATTCATCTCTGTACAATATTTCAAAATTATGGAAAGTACTGAATTTTAATACTTGTGTAAAATAGAGTGCATAAAAGAAACTTATATGGTGTTTTAAACTCATGATATTCATATTTTAATAAATTTGGTAAACTCTTCTGTACTTGTGTTTTCAATTACAGCATACCATTAAATCTGATGTATGTGTAAGTTTAGGTGGGTTTTTAATGCTCAATAAATTTAAATGAATACTTGATTTTATAGTGTTTTGTTTCATAATAATTTTTTAATTTAAAAAGTTAATTCTATTGAATGTAAGCAAACTGTTAATTACAATTACATCTGTTTAATTTGAAATAATATTGCGAATTTTGATTGTGTATCATAGTCATTTTCTTTGCACTATAAAAGTATGATTAAAATCTCTCCAAGATAATGAAAAATGTTTTAGAAATTCAAAATTGTAATATTACATATCTTACTCTTTAAATGTAGATTCCGGTTCTAACAAACTATATTCATGAAATAAGTCTGAGGCTCGGATCTTGTCAAAATAAATTGACTGGCATTTATAAACCAAAATGTAGTTAAATATTTTTTAAATTACTTGTTTAACTAAAATGTTAATTTAATTTTAAAAGAAAATTTGCACATGGAGACTTATCTTGCTGAGAAGATATAATTTAACTATTTTTTTATGGTAAAATATGAAATCTATATAATAATGTATAATATTTAATATATATACTTAATAATTGCAATTATGAGCATACTGTAATATTGATCACTATCAGGCACATACTTGTAAAAAAAAAAAAAATATTAAAGTATTGAAATATTCAACTGCAAAACTGAGGATAAAATAAGAAATCTCAAAAGCTTATGCATTTAATCATACTGATGATTGAAGAATGAATTTGTAAATGTCACTTACATTTGTGCTTCACATATTCTCATTATGAAAAAAATAGGAGAAATTTAATATTAACACTAAAAAAAAGGCTTTACTGAAAAGAATATTTAAAATATGTATTCATATAAATTCTAATAACATGTTCAATATTTAATTAATAAAGGCAGGAAAAAATTACTATTTATTACAATAATATTCAATTTAAAAGGTTAACAAAATTCTATTTAATAGTCACATCAGAATAGAATATTATTCAGTACCAAAATGAGTTACTTCTTGATATTTAAATTAAACAATAATTAACATTATAAAGGAATATTATCTAACTTCAAAATTAAATATTATTTAACGTCGAAATTGAATGTTTCATAATATTTAAATACAATGTCAAATAACATTGTCAGGGAATATTATTTAACGTTGAAATGGAATACTTTTCGACATTCAAATACAATGTCAAATAACATTTTCGCGGAATATTATTTAACGTCGAAATAGGATATCAAATAATATTATATAATATCAAACAATATTATTTAATATTGAAATACAATATTATATAATATTATCTAGGTGGGGTCATTTTAATATTTTATAATATTGTCAGACAATATTTTTTTGTATTTATTTACAATATTGGCCGATTAACATTTGCTACTTGGAAACAACATTTCTTCCTCCTTTCGAGGAACCATTTTCTACCGACCAAGTTTCCTTCTGGCAGTGGTGAGAGATTTTGGCTTTTTGTGTCCGAAACACATAAAATTTGGATGTAGCCAGGGCGAAAGTGTTGTGCTCTGGGCCACCACATGTAAGTCCAAGATCTCCCCAACCCCTATAAGGTCTTACAATTTGTATCCAAGCTTTACCCCAACATCTGGAATTCCATATGCAAGTAATAACGGTGAAGTTATAATACATAAAATACTGTGTTAATTTTTTTGTTTTTCCAGTTGATATTTCACATTCATTGCTGAGGAAGAAGGGTGCTTTATTATTATTTGATTTACCATGGATATTTAAAAAAATCAAAATGGACTGGTATAAAAAAATTAAAAGTAAAACAATTTTTTAAATCTATTCTTGTAATTAAACGGATTAACAAAGGCAGTATAAAGTGCTAATGATAATTTGAATAATTAGCAGAAACCCTTGTTTTGTGAAAGAAAATCTGAACAGATTTTCTTTCAGATTTTATAAAATTATAAAACATTTTTTAATGTAATTTTTCATTAATAAAAAAATAGGATAAATCTTAAGGAAATTATAATTGAATATACAGATTTCAAAAAACACTTGACTTTCCAAAAGCCTTATTTAAAGCTTTTTATTAATAAATCTTCCTGATTGTCATATCGATCCTATACGTATATCCGCCGAACCATTCAATATCAGTAATATTAAATTCGTAGGAAATGTGATATATTCTTCTACAGAGAGAGAGAGAGAGAATAAAAAAGGAGGATACAGTTTTACAAATGTATTATATGTAATGCATGTCAAATTTTTAGTTTTTAGAATTCTAAAACTGCATGCCTTGACTCACAACATGCATTTTTTAAATGCTTGAATATATTTTGAAAGATTTAATTTTGGTGCATTGATGTCATATTTGAATTAATAAAAGTGACATTTACGATACTCTGAGAATGTTCTATAACACATTTGTTCAAGAGTGTATCCCAATTTTCCACACTTTACAAGTTTCATAATAACTAATGAGTGGGATATTCTTCCTAAAATTTTGAATTGTGTAAGGCCTATGAACATATTTATTACTGTCCCAAACATCATCGAAACATACGTATTCCGATTTAGAAAGGAATGCTTTTACTAACCAAGAATCCGAAACTTAGAAGAAATAACCTCAAAATCAAAAGTAATATACATACATACATACTTACATATAAATAGATATATACACACACACACACACACACACACACACACATATATATATATATATATATATATATATATATATATATATATAAATTAACATTATACTTATATATATATATATATATATATATATATATATATATATATATATATATATATATATATATATATATATATATATATATATATATATATATATATATATATATATATATATATATATATATATATATATATATATATATATATATATATATATATATATATATATATATAAATACAATATTTATTTATATTTAATAATAAACAATTTTTATATTTTTCATGGATAAATAAATATTTCGTAGGTTTTGTTGAAATGTTCAAATTAATTTTGCATCCAAACTCAGTAAGCAATAAACTTAGAATCAAATATAAAATTAAGAAAAACAACAAATTTTAAGAAGTTTTTATAAAACAAAGATTAAAAAATATGGAATTGATGGATTTTGCAATGCCTATAGATATGTGTTGCAATATCATATCATGTAGATATATTTCTTGAAAAACTGCATCAAAAATATAAATAAAGAATTAAAAAAGTTCACTACATGAGAACTGTATAAATTTTACATTTTTTCAATAGATTTAGCTGTTTAAAGTCAATATATATATATATATATATATATATATATATATATATATATATATATATATATATATATATATATATATATATATATATATATATATATATATATATATATGTGTGTGTGTGTGTGTGTGTATATATATATATATATATATATATATATGTATATATATATATATATATATATATATATATATATGTTTATGTATATATATATATATATATATATATGTGTATGTGTGTGTGTGTGTGTGTGTCCATCATTTTTCGCGAAAATTATTGCAGGAGCGCTCTGGAAAGATGAAGATTCGTCACAGGGAAATCATCAGAGCCTCTCTTATATAGTAAAGGGGAAAGAAATGTCCCTTCTCGCGCCAATTTAGAAGCATATTTTTACAGGAAGATACCGGATACTAGGAACACCCGCAGCGTTTGCTGGGGATGAGGGAAGGGAACACACAAATTATCTCCTAGAGAACTGCGAAAAACCAAACTTCAAATTTTAGTGTGTGAGGAGGAGCTTGTTGACTAAAGCATGCAATTGATTGGATTGATTATTCAAACAACCAAGTATTCATCCGCCATGTGGGCGTTGCTAATTTTTGCAAAAAATTTTAAGTTTTATGCAGACAAATAAAAAAATTCTATTGTAGATAAAATAAAAATAAAAATTTGATGTCATTTATAAATATATGTACATATTAAGTCTGTTTTTAAAATTTCTGAATTTTTTACCTTTTTTAAGTTATTAATGTTTTAAGCATATTATCAAATTACTAAGCCAATTTAAAAATAGTTAAAATAATTTTAAAAATAAATTTCAAAACAGAATAAATTATTATTTTTGTGCATTAGGAAAACCTACAAAATGTGAAAGTCTAGCTATAATAGAACTTGAGAAATATGTTTTTAAATTTCTCCATAGACTTAACATTAGAACTCGTTTTCAATATGGCACGGAAGGAGTCCCCTTAAGAGCGAAGTTTTTCAATTATTGGAATACAAAAGGAAATGGAGTGGTCGCCGGCGGGCTGGTTACTGAGGTTCCTGGATCATTGATCCTCAACGCTCTGTAGTATCAGGAATGTGCTGGAACTATAGCTGATTCTGATTAGCTTAAAGTATTTCAGTGCTTTAGGGGGAGGGGCTTATTTGGAATATGAGAAAATTTACAAGTAATTTTACATAATTATAGTTATTTTCAGAAGAATTATTTAATTATTTATTCAATATTTTTGTATTTATTTGTCATTAGTATTAATATTTACATTATGTAAACATAAATTCAATAGTTAATGAAGTTATCAGTGACGAAATTATTGTGCATGTATGAACATGTACAGTTTTATGATTTTATGAAAAGTAAAGAGAATGAAAAATAATAAATGTTAGTTTGTGTGTGCTAGTCATATTAAGTTTTTAAATGGGAACTATATATATACAAGTTTAGTATTCTATATATATTTTTTATTTTTTATTATTTATTTATTTATTTATTTCTTGTTAGTATTTATCAGTATCAATTGATTAGTTCTATACAAGATACATCAGATTTATTTTACGAGTTTAAAAAAGATTGGTGAGGAGGCTTTTGATATTATCCTGACAATAGATGTTTGCCCGCCGTACTGTGACACTCGATAGTTTATTTATTTTATTTTTCGATTCGTCGAACATATCCATGATGAGGAACATCTTATCCTCTCTGCTATTGCAGCTACGTATGCGCCTTATGGCTTCTGAGATATTTATCCCAGAGAAGACTTCTCTAATTTCCTTTAGTAGGATGAAGAGTTCACTTATTTCACTCTTTTTTGCTTCATTACTTGAAGCGCTTTGTTCATCGTGAGTGACTCCATCTGGTGCCACACTAGGGGGGCTCTGAACGGCCAGCTGCCACTTGAGCATAGGAAATTTCTTTTCTTACAAAGTTTGTTTTAATTTTTTTCGTCTGATTGTTTTTGGGAAAATTTGGGCAACCTCTGTAGCTTGCAGGGTGATTACCCTGGCAGTTAAAACATACAGGTTTCTCTACTGTTTTTTCCCTGGGGCATTCTCTAGTATTGTGCTTTTCCGCACATCTGACACATCTGGGTGCCATATGGCAAACTTGACTAGAGTGATGAAACCTTTGACAGTTGAAGCATTGTAGAATTATTTTTGGGCCACTATAGGGCTCAATTTTTATTCCAGAAATATGGCATAAAGTCTCCATATTGTATAATTTTTTGATGTCAAAGCTATCATATAGTTGGACGAGAAAAGGGGGAGGGGCTTGTTGGTTCGCCGGCTCATCATCCGACTAATTTTGTGGATCTTATATCCTAAATTTTTCAGATCGTATGCAATTTCTTCGCATTTAGTTGTCATAGGTAAATTTCTGATGACACATTTTTTGGGCTTTTCATTTTTGCCTCTAAGCAGTACGTATTCATACTGGTGGGATTCTAGGAATTTTGTGATTTCCCTGATAAAAGGAAATCTACTACAAAGCTCAATGAAGTTAACTGGTGCAGATATTTTGAAATCCTCATCGATAATTCACTTCATCTCAATTCTTTAAATTACCTTTTACTGTGAAGCATTTACTCGTTTATGGTTTTTATGAGTCTAAAAGTATTTGAAGAATTTATTTTGGGAAGTGAAGAGATAAATAAAAATTCTATTCATTTGTTGCGAAGTATGGTCACTGTATAGTGTGTTGATGTTCAGAAATAAGAATTCATATAAAAAGAAATATATTTATTACATCAATTATATATGCACTGCCGTCATGGAACAAGTCGCGAACCTAAGTAGCTCGGGGATCTTCGAACATCTCGTCAAGATAGAATCTTTATTTTCCCTTGTTTATGCCTTCCTCTTTCCAAGAGGAAAGGGGGATATGCTTTCCAACCGATCGGCGTATCTTGTAGAGTCATCCCTTAACTTCATACCCCACATAGTCAGCAAATTTTTACTTATCAAATCCATTATTTAGAAAGCAATTATGTTCCATCAAAAAATTGGTAGCTTGAAAGTTTTTCTCGTGAAAATATATGTGATCGTTCTTAAATAGATTTAAATTCGAAGACATAACTTTTGTTCTTGTCAAAGGAAATAATCACCTTAATTTTGTTATATACATTCCTATTTTATATATAGTCAAGATGAAAAAAATACAGTCATTTAACAATATTCAAGGAAACTAAAATTATCTGCTTACACAGTATAGACAACAAATGACCCGACAGCTCTACGCTTAAAGTCATCTATTTGTATTTAATTAAAAAAATAATTAAAATTTCTAGTTGATTCAGAATCAGATGGGAATTCCTTTACCTGTCCTAAAAATGACTAAAAATTCTAACTCTATGATTTATTACAATTACTTACAGCAGATAATTAAAAACTTTAATTTATGGATTTATATGTTATTAAATGTTGATATAAGTTAACAGAGACATTTTTTAATTGAAAATTAAAATTTCTTCGATACTAATCTTAATAGTTGTTACTAATTTTGCATCTAGAAAAAAAATTTTAAAAAAATACTTTTTTTTAAAAAATTATATTATCTACAATAATCTTTGTCAAAAATAATTTGATGAATTAAACTTTATATATATATATATATATATATATATATATATATATATATATATATATATATATATATATATATATATATATATATATATATATATATATATATATATATATATATATATATATATATATATATATATATATATATATATATATATATATATATATATATATAACGTATAAAAGCACCCTTTGTAAGATTTTTACAGGAATGAAAATAAGAAGATATCACAATTATTTCTCTGATATAGAATTAGTTATAGAATCCTAATGTATATAAAATATGTATAACAAATATATATTTTAAAACATTCAATCTAATGTTTTGCCTGAATTTAATAAATTAATATTTATGATAATTATTTTTTATGTATGAGGGAAGAGATAAAAAATGAAAAGGAATAATTTACAATCCACTTTCATACTCTCATGAAAAAACACATGTTAATATTCAAAAAATAATTTATAAGAAAATCGTATGTCTGGATTTTTTTTATTTTGCTTTTAAATAATGAAAGTAACTGAATAACATTGACAATAATGAAAATATCGTAACAAGTTTCTGGTCCATTTGATATTTAAAACAAAAACAAAAAAAACTTTTATTATCAGAAAATATGATTAAATGTTCTTTAACGTAAAACGTCAGTGTTTTTGTATGTGTGTATGCGTTTGACATTTAAATAATATTATCAAATATCTTTTATTAAAATCTTTTTAATTAATAAATTTTAAGTATTTTTAACCATAATTGAATTTGCAAACTCCATAATTTTTTTTCATGTTGTCAAGCATTGGCATCCAAATAAAGGTGTTTCAGGTAGCACAGTATCTCGTTGAATAGCAGCTGGATTTCGATTGCCTATACAAAATAATAATAATAATTTTAATAGATGCAAATTGTGTGTATATATTTAATTTGGTAATGTTAACAGAAATTAAGAGTTTTGAAACACATGATTCCACCTACCTTTTTTTTATTGCTAACTGAAATCGTTAAATATATCCAGTTGTCTTATTATTTTTATCCATATCACATGAAAAGTTTAACGTCTAAGATAGTATTCGCTTATCTCTACTAATGAATGGATAGTCGACATTATGAAATATTTAATGTACATTGGTCTTCTTAGGACGACAATCTTCAGTTATAAAGCAGTTATCGAACTCATTACAACCGAGGATTGAAACGACTTTTCTACTGTGGCGCAGCATGTTCATTTTTAGACATTACGCCATAAAAACCAACCAACGAGCCAACCAGCTTTTTCCATCAAAATTTGGGAAATGTGAGTGGTAGTAAAAGCTATTACTTAAAAAGTGATCTAGCTCTTTTGGAACAAACATTAATTAGATATGCTGTGTCTAAACTTTCTAGCAAAGGGTTTACTTTATTGTCTGTACCAGATATACTTCCCTAGGATAACGTAGAAAGTTGTGGTATGAAAACAGAAGACAAATATTTTCAAGTAAATTGTATTTTTCATTCATAAGAAAGATTTCACACTTAATTATTCTGATTATCACATCACATTTCACATCAGATTATTCTACATATTTAGTCAAAACATAACAACTTAATTCTAATGAGTTCTTAGTTAGATTTACATTTCTGATTTCTTCTTAATAACTTTTGTATTAAATAATATTAGTACAGAAAGAGAAATAAGCTCTTTCTTGTTTACTTAAAATAACATGCTTTACGTTTATACATTTAACATCAACAATTTTTCCTTTATTCAACAGTTAATATGCAACAATGAAAATGTATATTTTATTAGAATACCCAATATTGGAGACAAATACACGAATCTGGTTTCAGCTACAGCTAATTTTAGGGATATCATGTGGCTCACAAGTCTGACATCATTACCAACAATTGTGAAAGGGATTTTAACGAGTACGAATTCTTGTTTCAGAATTGCATTTTTAAATTTTAATACTTTTTAATCTTTAGTAAGATTGACAACTAGTAATTAAATTAGCATTCAAGAGTGATAGTCACTCTTCTATGACGGGACAGGCTGTTGGGCCTATTTGAACGCAGGACTTTAAGAAATATTTTTCTCTGGAGGTACGAAGGAAAATGGTGTCTGGCGCAGAAGACACAATACAGAAATCTACTGAATCTACAAGGAGCCAGACTTTGTACATCACATTAAAGTTATCCGTCTTAATTGGGTTGGACATGTTATTAGATTGAAAGACAGTAAAACACTAAGGGAATTTATTTATTTTTTTGCAAAACCCATCAGCGTAAAAAGAAGAGGAAGACCAAAGCTGAGATGGGTGGATACAGTCGAAGAGGACTGTAGGGTCTTTGGAACAAAAAATTGGAGGAGTTTTGCTGCCAGTAGAGGTGGCTGGAAGAAACTTGTTCAGAAGGCCTTGGCCCATTCTGGGCTGATGTGTGTGTATATATATATATATATACATATATATATATATATATATATATATATATATATATATATATATATATATATATATATATATATATATATATATATATATATATATATATATATATATATATATATATATATATATATATATATATATATATATATAATCACATCGTTCATACTTTAATCAGTAGTTTTTAAAGCTTTTTTTCACTTAACTAAGGATATTTACTTATGTCCTCAACGCTGATCTTATTAGTAAATAGCTGAATTAGTCATTAAATTCTATTGAAAAGATTTTTCTCCGCAAATGTTTTTCTATGTATATTCACAACATTTTAAATGCAAATTAATTTTAATTTATAATATGGGTTATTATGATAATTTTTAAGAACAATTTTCTTGAAGGCTGCACTGCTGCCGTCGTTCGAATCTGTAAATAGTGTCTCACTTGTCTTTGTGTTTTACCCTTTCGAAGGAGCAAAACTCGATTGCTCCTGTAATCTTCAGCCTAATTTTATATGCTTGTATGTGCAGTGTTGTTTTATAATAAACATGACAAAATGTATTTCTAGATTATTTGAGTTTTGAACCAGGGCACCAGATAATAGGTTGCAAAAATCTTGATCGAAAGCATTCTCATTATTGGTTATTGATTTGTTACAATAATCTCTGTTATGTATTTTAGTAAAACTTTAGTAAACAATTCTCATTATTTGGAGCAATAATTTAATGTAATCAGCTCCGCAGATCCTCCATCATTTTTCTACTTTCTAACTAAAAACGTGATAATTTTAACCAAATTAAGAATGGACCTGATAATATGTTATCAATAAACCATTGCTTATTTAACCGTGTTAAGACGGTTTAATACTTCCCTTACTTTCTAAAGTTTCACCTCGTTTCTAATTTGTCGATTATGTTTAAATCTGAGAAACTGTTGGTCACAGATTCCTCTCGAATCAAATGTTAACAAGCATTCCTGCAATATTACTTCTAATTGTTAATGACCATTCCTATGTTGAAAAATGTCTCACGAGATAATCACAATAACAGGAATCACAGTGACAACATTGTGCAATAATGGAATCAATAAATCACATTTTATTCGGAAATCAAAAATCAAAAAAAAAAAATCGTTTGCCAAAACAATAACTTACTAAATGAATTAACCTTTTCAGGACGGGGCGCCTCTGTTTAAGACGCGCGTTCAGGACGAAGCAGAAGCGAAAGGAATGATGTTACAGGACGGGGGTTTTCTCCGCTAAGCCTAACTTTAGAAAAAAATTCGTAAAAAATAAAGTTAAAGTCCTACCGCCATGATTTTTGGTACCATTTTATATTATCACATAATCTATCTTATAACATTAAAACTAGACTTTAATAATGTTTTTCCTTCAATTTATATGAAAATATATATATAAGAAAGTTGATTAACTTGGGAAATAATTTTCGACAGCGCAATTCTTGTTTTTCCAAAATTTTAATTGACAAAACACTTTAACATATTTTCAAATTAATAAAAACTATACAAGGGCTATTTACAAAAAAAAATAACAAAATTTAAAATGAAGACTGAGTATGGAAACTGTCAAAGCACGGATAAACGCAAAGTCCGACATTGCATCTGTGTCAGAATCGCTAGAAATATCATTTTCTAACTTTTTAGCAAATGAATCATCACTTTCATCTATATCACTGAATGGTTCATTTACCATACGTGTATATTCATCCTCTGTTAAATAACGCTTCCTCGCCATAATAATCTGGAGTCGAGAATTTTCGAAATAGCAAGAAAAGTGAGAAAATAAAACCGAAAGCAGTAAAAACTGTAACGAAACTGACGCTAAAACCCCTAAAAGACCTCCCATAGTAGCGAAAACAAAATAAAAGAAAGTGTTCGGAGAGCTATCGGAAGCGAGAATGCTTAAATCATGTGGAAAGTTGAAGAGCCGAGCTGTGTTTGTTTACATTGCAAATTCCTCTCCCCCAGCCACAGCTGATAATCAAAATACCAAAAAAAGCAGGAATACGAAAAAAATGAAGGTCAGAACACTAAAACTACGTTCAGTTTAAATATAATGGACACATATTGCCATCTAGCGATTATTAAAAATTGTTCCAGCTTAAAATGCATATATGCACCGCCCGGCCCTCACTTTCGTCCGTACGAAATGCATATATGCACCACCCGGCCCTCACTTTCGTCCGTACGAAATGCATATTTGCACCGCTCGTCGCGAAGAGGTTAATACATCAAAGAGCAAGAACAGAAAGAATGAATTATTGATGAGATATTCTAATACAAATGCCATCAACGTCACAATATCTGCAGCAATTTATTGAAATGGAATCACCTACAGCCCTGACTTTAGTCTCAATTTATCAGATAATAATCGTATTTTTCATAGAAATTATCGCCATTAGAGCTTTAGCTTCTCTGATTTTTGAAAGCGATCTATTATGATAGCTTAATTTTTAATTACTTTTAGTGATTCGAGTGAAATAAAAGCAGAGTGATATGACCAGAACGTCCTGTGGCTCCTTATATACTATTTAATAATACAGATGTTGAAATCTGGTTTCCAACAAGTAATATTTTGATGCTCTGACTAATGATACATATTAAGCCATTCCATGACCAGCAGTTTGCAGTTTCCCATTCCATGATCAGAAGTTACTATGATCCGTTTAAAGTTCAAATCGAAGCATTAAGAAAGCCTTGATATATATTTAGTTAAGGTAACTATTTGTACTCGCCATGGACAGAAATGTTTTCTGATTTCAGTGAACAATATATAGACTATATGTTGTGTTGTAATTGATTGAGTTTTTAAGTACCATCATTACAGCATTATATTGCATATTGCACCATATATTTTGCTTTACGGGTAGCGTAGCGTAATCTATTTGTGAATTTTCCAGCAATATTCTTGTTACAAAATTTTTTTAAATACTTTCATTTTCTTAAATTTATTTGAAAGCAAATATTTTTTAATAAATACTTCCCCCTTTTTAGGTGCAGATGCTATTCGCGCTGCTAATGCCGGTGCTTCAGCTATTTTAGTGTCAAATCATAGAGGCAGGCAGATGGATGGAGTACCAGCAACTGTAAGTTATTATGACGCGACTCTAACATGGATTCCGTACTTACCATAAATAATGTTTTTTTATTTATAATCCTCCTTAGATTTAAGTTTGGTATAATTTTGATCTTAAAATGTGAAATAACATTACTTCAAATTTAGCAATCAATTATTTAGTATATTAAAAATTACAATATTACTTAATCTTACTAAAAAAAAAAGGTTTTCTATATTTCAGCAAAGATGATTAGAAAAATACTTTCAATATCATAGCGATTCTCCACTGAGAATTCATTGAATACAACGAAATGAAATACGACTAATATTTATCTTCATTACGAAATATCAACTGTTCCTTTTGCCATATTAAAGTTGAATTTACTCTCTTCGAATTGGGATGGTTTTGTCCTCAACAATGAGTAGTCTAATCCTTCTTTATCTTGGAAAAATCTGTGTTTAATTTACTGATGAGAGATAAGTCTCCCATGTGCCAAGGGTAAGATTACTCTTCGGAATGGAAACTACCATAACATATTTAAAACTGAAGATCTCTTCCGAATTACCATTTCTCTGCAAAAACTAACTGATCGTAAATTTATTTTCAAATCAATCCACTAATATTTTAAACCAATTACTGTTAAAAAATAATAGATATATATTGTATTTATGTTTTTGGCTTGCAGTACAGCTGGAATGAGTGCTTAAGATTGTTTTTCTTGTTTTTCTCTCATACGATACGTGATTGCTTGTTACTATATAAGAAAATCTATTTTATAAAAGTAGTGAATGCCCAATTACCTTACAAACTTCAGCAGTCTGATTACTCTCAGTATAATATTAATATTTTTGATAGCAAAAAATGTGTGAATTCAATAATATATTTGGTAATCTACTAAAATTTTCTAAAGGCCTTAAAATAATTTTCTATGCTTTTGTAATTCTTAAAATTTAAAAAATCGTGTTCATCTTTGTAAAGAATCGAAATTGAGCTATAAGTATTTATTTACATCTGTTCAAAAAAGAGACAAGTTCCATTATTTCAATAAAAACAAGAGAGTGGTATTTTACATCCAAAAAACTTACATTTGTTATATATTATAAATTTTAAAGATAGTAAAATTATGAGCTATACTTAATTCGCAAAAGGATGAACTCATAAGCAAAAAATTTTTCTGATTATATCACTTTTTTTTTTTTTTTTTTTTATAAAATTTTGATTTTACTTTCATAACAAGTGGTATATTAAAATCCATTGAAACAACTTGACTGATTATTATTCTAAAGCTATATAGATTATTAGGACAAATCATGTTATCTGTAATATAGGAAACGCATACGTTTCAACATAAAAAACTTATGTTCCTTATTTTCGTTTAAAGATTACTTACGCATACTTGTTACAGATTTTACTGTCAAATCTAATACATTTAGATCTTATATATTAGAGATAGATGCGTTACCTGGTGTTGTTGAAGCTTTAAGAGGTGTATATCCTCCTGTCGAAGTATATATGAATGGAGGAGTTCAAAACGGGAATGATTTCTATAAAGCAATTGCTAGAGGAGCTAAAATGGTCTTCGTAGACAGGCCTATGATCTGGGGACTTGCGCTTGCAGTTAGTAATGCTATCAAATATTTAAAAACAATGCTAGTTAAAAATTTAGTTATCTTAGAATTATTTCATCTTAAAATAATTTTTCCTTTGTAATTCACAAAGCTACTATTTTCATTTTTATTCTAGCATATTTTCTATCATGTTTGTTTGGGTTTTTAATTCAGCGCTTCGATTGTTCAACACACACCAAAAGCATAAGCGCATATTATGAGTCGATATCCACATTAAACCATGTTCTTCTTCTTCTTAAGGTTGGGTTTGTGTGTCATTGGCACCTCTGCTTTAATCAGCATTTTGTACCATTAACTCCAAATCCAATGTTTCCTAGTTCCAGTTACTCGGGTCACCCACTTTATTAATAAAGTCCGATAATCCTTTAATGGAGTCTAGGTGTAACTCTCTAGTATGGATGATGCCTAAAGAAGTTAATCTAGGGAGAGCAAGAGCCTCGCATTCGTAAGTGATATGCTTGGCCGTTTCCTCTTGTGTATGACATTTCCTGCAGATAGGATCTTACTGAAACAGTCCCCTTTTATGGAGGTGTTTTCTGAAATAGTAATGCCCAGTTATAAAGCCTACGATTAAACGTATCTTCTGCCTAGAGCATCTAAGAATTTCAGAGGCAATCCTCGCTGATGATCCACAGATCACACTTTTAGCATGGTTTTGACCAGGAGTGTTGAGCCAAGCTTCATACTACTTCCGTCTTTCCCATCTAAGAACATTGGTTTTTGTGGTCTTCAAATTGATCCCACAAAAGGTTCTGCACCAATGGGAACAAAAGACGATCCTTGTTTAGCAAGCTCATCAGCCCTTTCATTACCTTCGATACCTTTGTGCCCTGGCACCCATACAAATATCACCTTGTTTCTAGTTGCCAGTTCTGTAAGAAAGTTTCTACATTCCAAAATCATTTGAGATTTGATTTCGAAAGAATTAAGCGCTTTTAAAGCGGCTTGATTGTCACTAAAAATGAGAATCCGTTAACCGTAGTAGCCCTTCCTCATATTTAGTCGCAGACAGTGGATAATGGCCAAAACTTCTGCCCGGAAGACCGTAGCGTATCGCCCAAGGCTTACAGACAGGCTGATTCTGGCTGACACGCCACATACTCCCAGTCCTGAGAGGCTGTTCTTCAGTGATTCATTTGTGTACCAGATTAGATCTCCTGTTTAAGATTCAAACATATAATAATTAAATATATAACATTTAGTATAATTTCATAAATTAATTAATATAATTAATGTTAATTTAAATCAATATCATTTATAAATAAGCATCCAGTTAAGGTTAAAATAAGAGCAGATGTAATAATCTGTAAAAATATTTCTTTTTATAAATGCAACATTTCAATAATAGCAATTTTTGTTTTTCCTGAAAAATTTTTAGTATGAAGCAATTAAATATAAGTTATTTCCCTCAACAAACAGTTTTTCTGTGAAAAATTTTGAACTTATATATTTTAATAAATGTATTTCTTTCAGTATGAAAAATCCTAATCTTTGTTATTTACATTTGTTTTTAGATTTTCATCTGTTCTAAGTAAATTCTCAAATTATTCGATTGTAATTTTTCAAAGTTTAGTTAAAATATTAAATTAGTCGTGGTAATATAATTTTTAGTTTTCAACCTAATCATCAACTTAATTTTTTGTTTTAATTTAGTAAGATTTTCCAATTATATAAATGAATTTTTATAATTAACTAGCAAATAATTTGTAAAGAATCGCAAAGTGGGAGGATTTTCTTTTTTTCTTTTTTTTTTTTTTTTTTGCTTAGAAATATACAATTACTTTTAACAAAAATCAAATTAAATTTCTTATATTTTTCTATTATTAAACATTGATGAAACAGTTATAGCAAAATTTATTGATACCTAATAGATAGTTATTTATTTTATAAATGACATTTATTTGCTTATATTTTTATGAAATAGATAAACTAGATTTTCTAAAATAAAAATTGCATTAAACTCACATATCTTGCTTCAGTTTCCTGAATCTTAATTTATGGATAAATAAAGTAGCTTTGAAATTAAAACTGTATTAATACTTTTTAAGAGAATATGGTCATCATTCATAAAGTAACTTTTATAGTAACACAGAAATTCATTAAATATCAAAAAATGTAAAACTGTTTTACCAATAATCTATAAATGTTATGTTGTTTTAATGTAAAATATTAAGTAAAATGTAATGTTTAATACAAAATACAGGAACTAAAATATATATATTTTATTTACATCAAACTGTAATTTAAAAATTACACATGATGGTATAAATAAAGATAAAAAGTAAATGTTGACTTAATTAAAAAGAAATTTTTTTCATTTCGAAGTTCAAAATTAAAATGAATATACTACCTTTATTATGTTTCAACCAACATTATCACTATACGAATAAAATTAATTGTATAGTAAAAAAATATAAAACAAATTTTTCCCAAATTTTAAATTCTATATATTTATATTCTACATATTCATAGTAAAATATAGTGAAATTAAAACATGGTAGAATAAAAAGTATATATATTTATATGGAATCATCATAATCAAAAATGCACATAATAATAAAAAAACAATGAAAGTATATTAATAGTTTTAATTTAAATATTTTGTTTAAAAACTTGGAAACCAAAATAAAATACGTTTGTATTTAATGAGGTTCAAATATATATGTTCATTCTATATCAAAATATTTTTTCAGTTAAAAAAATTTCATTTTATACAATTTTATTCAACTATGTAAATTACATTGATATCGAATAAACATATTTATTTCAGACTTATTAATTATTAAAAAAATACATATTAATAATAAAAAATACATATTAATTAGTAATAAAATGATGTAAAAAATTAGCATGATCATAGTAAAAAATTAGCATGATGTAAAACAAAAGTAGCAACGAAAATTCTAATAATATACAATCTTTAATCCCTTAGAATAATTAAAATAAATTGATATTTTGTAATATATAAAAACGATTTTGAATTAAAAGTATCACATTTTATTTTACTAGAGGTATATATTTTTACAAGTTATCACAAAGTGGATTGAAAATAGTTACAGAAGTAAAATTTTATATTTATGTTTTGCCAAATGTAGTTTATTATATATGTAAACAGATTATGAGAACCTTTTTTAATCGTTTCGGTATAAGCAATCAGTTTATACCGAAACACAGCTTAACCCTTAATTAGGGGCTCTATGCTTTTATCTAAATTGTCAAAGGGCCATTTTAGTATAGAGTCATATAACACTCGTGAGAAAATGGAACTCTCTAAGATAAAGTCCCTGTAAAGTACTCAGTCTGGATAAGCTGACTTATAGGTAGGCAAGAGCCAGGCGTCTCTCTGTGATCTTGATTCTTTCTCAGACCCCTCGTTACGTCGCTGGGACTTCAAAATTTTCAGAGTAACTTCAAATGCCACTATTTAACTCTTAACTTTCAGTAAAAGCAAAATGATGATATAAATCTCCACAAATCTAAAATTATTGGAACTAACATGCATATTCAAATTTTAAAAAGTCCATAGTAATGAAAGAAATTTAATATTCTTGCCATGTATTCCAAAAAAATTACTGATTTGTCAAATTGTTAATAAACAACTAAATTAACTAGTAATGAAATCCAACATGCTTAATCTAGTTTTTCTATTTAATTTCTTGCCAACATTTTGCATGATAAATAGCTTCATGTTGATAAGGAATAATATCAAGAGCATTTTCCTGCTTCTTTATTACTAGCAAATAATTAGCAATTTTAAATACAGACATTTTTTTATGTGACAGTATTAAAGTTCAGTTATTTTCCAAATCCTAAATATCAAATTTATAAACTTTAATAAATATAACAGTAAAAAATTGTGAAAACGTTTCACTAAAATTAATAAGAATGAGTATTTATTATAATCTATGAACAATCAGTTTTGTTACGAAGGTTTTTGTATTAGTATTCTATAGAAAGTACACAACACTATGTAATAAATCCTACAGCAATTATACAAACATTTATGAAGTATATCAAGGTATAAAAAACTTGCAAAAGAAAAAAGTCTTGCCTGTTAAGAATGCCAAATAAAATTATCAGTATACTTCACATCATTACTTTTGATGGCAAGAGAAAATAATTGTCTTTTTGTATACAATACGTTCAAAATCTGAATCGATAAACAGATATTTAAACATGATTTAACCACAGAAAATAAAAGCACAATAGTTAAAAATTACTTTCTGAGTGTTTCAAACTATAAATGTACATCCAGGCTATTACTTTTATTTAAATTGATCAAAAGTAACTCCAGATATCTAATGAAAAACAAAATGAATATCTATATACACTAACGATTGACGTAATAAAAAAATTTTCGCATGCAATTTTAGAATCAGTTATCAATCTAATCTACTGCGTTTAATTTAACATTTTATAAATAATTGAAGAATAATATTTTTAAGAAATATATATTGAAAGATTGAAGTTTATACATATTAGAAGAGAAATATTTTTCAAGGAATATATATACATTGAAAGACAGCATATCTAAGCGATTTCTCTGTCCAAAAATTTAAAAAATACGTATTCAAATAATAAACATTACGAATAACAATTGCAAATAACACAACTTGAATCCTCTCCAATATTTACAAATGGCTGTCATCTTTTTCAAAATGTTTTCAGAAATTTCTATTGCTATAAATAAAAGTAGAAATCACTAAAATGTATCTTTTTAAATATATTATGTAATTTTAATAGTTAAAAACTTATAAATTTTTAAGAAAATTCAAATTTTTCCCCCAATTTTAAAAATTTGGGAATTTTGAAAATTCCCGGGAATTTTCAAAATTTCCATGGGAAAAAACCCGGTTTATTCCCGGAAAAAACCCGGGTTTTTTCCCATCCTTGCTAACCCGTATGCTCTCACAATTGCTTACCCGTATGCGTTCTCTTGCTGGCGCAACGGCAGGAGAAGCTATTTTACGATCCTTGTGGCTTTCCAGACTTCCTACAAGCACGCAAAGCATTCTCGCTGCACTTAGTGATGATCTCCCTCAACTTGCCGCAGTAGCGGACAAAATTTCAGACCTCACTAATGCTTCAACCATGAATTCCACAAGCTTGCAACCATCTCCTCCGACGAGCACCCTTGAAGCACAAATATCGCAATTGACTAAACTAGTGAGCGAACTCTCAACCATTGTTCATCAAAACGCACGTTCTAGGCAAAATCAGCGCCACTATTGAAATAACAGCAAGCGACGTAGTCCATCAAGGGGATGGAACCGCCAATACAAAGAGCCCTCCAATAATTTATGTTTTTACCATACAAATTTTGGATCAAATGCTAAAAAGTGTACACCACCTTGCTCCTTCCGTCAACCGGAAAACTAGCATCGCGGTCACAGGTGGCCACGATGGCTGACTGCGGCACTTCCCGAATTTATGTGGTCGACAATGCCCTAAACATGAAATTTCTTATTGACACTGGGGCTGACGTGTCCGTCATTCCTCGCCCTAAGAATTTTAATACACAAAGAGAAAAACTGACTTTATATGCAGCTAACAATACTTCTATTCCAACTTACGGAACGAAGTTATTAACTCTCAACTTAAACCTACGAAGATCATTTTCCTGGCCTTTTATAGTCGCTGACGTCTCAAATCCTATCATTGGT
The DNA here is from genome assembly GCA_037975125.1 of Latrodectus hesperus. NCBI lineage: Eukaryota > Metazoa > Arthropoda > Arachnida > Araneae > Theridiidae > Latrodectus > Latrodectus hesperus. Next base: position 23,762 of record JAJQOW010000746.1, on the reverse strand, counting down.
GTTGACTTTTTGAGACACTTCAACTTACTTGTCGACGTCCGGCGCAGGCAACTTCTGGACCCCACAACCAACATCTCGGTCACTGGAAAAATTGCTACGGAGCCACTTCAGAAAGTTATGTTAATAACTGAATCTTCAAAATTCCACAAACTTTTGTCTGCTTATCCCGCTCTTCTAAACACCTCGGGTCTCAATGGTGATAGGCCCAGTTACGAGGTATATTACCATATTGAGACCACCGGCCCTCCAGTTTTTTCCAAGCCCAGACGTCTCAGCACCCCTCTCCTAAATTCGGCAAAGGAAGAATTCCAATTCATGCTACAACAAGGCATCATCCGTCCATCCAAAAGTCCTTGGGCAAGTCCTTTGCACATGGTTCCAAAGAAAAGCGGTGACTGGAGACCTTGCGGTGACTACAGACACCTGAATGCTGTCACAGTTCCGGACCGCTATCCTGTCCCACACATCCAGGACTGCACACATCTGTTAGCTGGGCGGAAAATTTTTACCACTCTTGATGTCACACGCGCCTACAACCAGATCCCTTTTTTTCCTGACGACATACCAAAGACGGCGGTGACGACACCTTTTGGACTCTTCGAGTTTGTTTTTATGCCATTTGGCCTCCGAAACGCTTGGCAGACCTTTCAGAGATGCATTAACAATGCTCTTCAAGGTTTAGACTACTGCATTGCCTACCTTGATGACATCCTGATCGGTTCTACAAACGAAGAGGAACACATTTCTCACTTGAAAGAAGTCTTTAATCGCTTGCAACACTTCGGTTTCACACTCAACCCATCTAAGTGCATCTTCGGCCAATCAGAAATCAAATTCTTAGGTTGTCTGATCACCCAAGACGGGGTTCGCCCACTTCCTGAAAAAGTTGAAGTCATATCATCTTTCCCAAAACCCCAAACTGTGGCTGTGCTTCGACGTTTCCTGGCCATGATTAATTTTTACCGAAGATTCTTACCAGCAGCCGCCCGCCGACAAGCTCCTCTCACTCATTTCCTAAAAGATAGCAAGAAGAAGGACAATCGCCCAGTTGTGTGGTCCGAGGAAGATAGCGCAGCTTTCGAACGCTGCAAAGAGGACCTGATTCAAGCCACTACCTTGTCTTATCACACAGATAATGACAAACTCATTCTTGCAACCGATGCTTCAGATATGGCCATTGGCGCCACTCTGCAAGCTGAAACTCCACACGGCATCAGACCCCTCGCCTTCTTCTCAAAGAAGCTCACTTCTACGGAAACTCGATACAGCACATACGATAGAGAACTTCTAGCCGTCTATGCAGCTGTGAAACATTTTCGACATTCCTTGGAGGGACGACAGTTCCAGATCCAGACAGATCACAAACCTCTCACCTTTGCCTTTACTACAAATTCCTCATCCTCTCCAAGACAGCTCAGGCAACTGGACTTCATCGCACAGTTCTCCACCGATATTAAACATGTCAAGGGATCGGAAAACGTCGTGGCAGATACCTTATCACGCATACACGACATTACCATTCCTTCTGCCATTGACTTCTCGTCCATCACAGCAGCACAGGAGAATGACCAAGAATTACAGGCACTTTTGTCGAATCCTAGTGCCAGCAGTCTCAACTTTCAACCCTTGAAGTTAGACCCACAAACTTCAATCTTTTGTGACACATCTCAAGGAACTGTTCGCCCTTATCTACCTGCATCCTTCCGGCAACCTGTTTTTCAGCAACTCCACAACTTGTCACACCCTGGGCGACGAAAAAACTTATTCAACAGCGATATGTATGGCCATCTATGCTCAGTGATATAACTGCCTGGACTAAGGCATGCCTCTCTTGCCAAAAGTCCAAAGTTCAGCGTCACACAAAGAGCCCGATCCAAAAAATTCCTGTGCCAGACAAGCGTTTTGCTCATGTCCACATCGACATTGTTGGACCGCTATTACCATCAGAAGGCTCAAGATATATTCTGACATGCATAGACCGCTTCACCCGGTGGCCAGAGGCAATTCCCATAGCAGATATCACTGCTGACACGACTGCCAGAGCCTTCTATAATCATTGGATAGCACGTTTTGGTGTTCCTGAACTTGTTACTACTGACCAGGGGCGACAATTCCATTCGAATCTCTTCAAAGCACTCACCAAGTTACTTGGAATTCAGCGCATCAGGACGACTCCGTACCATCCGTCATCCAACGGAATCGTGGAGAGATGGCACCGCAGTCTTAAGCAATCGCTCATGGCTCATATGTCACAGTCACAGCGTTGGACCGAAGCCCTGCCGACTGTCATGCTCGGTCTACGTTCTGTTTTTAAACCAGACCTGCAATCGACTTGTGCAGAGATGGTCTATGGAACCACCATTCGCCTTCCAGGTGATTTTTTCAACCCAGCATTGGTTAGGCCATCACCGGATACTCCTGACCATTCATTCTTACAAGATCTTAAAGAACAGATGTCAAAGCTGTCACCAACCCCTGCATCGAGACATCTCTATTCCACGCCTTCCTTTTTTGTACCGTCAGAACTCTCCTCATGCACTCATGTTTTTGTGAGGCATGATGCTGTCAAGCTTCCTCTTCAACGCCCTTACGATGGACCCTTTAAAGTCATCACTCGTCACGAGAAAACTTTTCTGCTGGACGTCAATGGTTTCCAAACCACCATCAGCATCGACAAGCTGAAACCAGCATTTCTTCTCCCACCTTCGTTCAACGAGAGTTCTAACGGGCAACAAGATGTTCCACACACTCCAAGTACTGTTCAGAACACTACGGCTGAGACGTGTCCTGTTCCCGCAAGCAACCAACCTCCAACTGTCATCACTCGTTCAGGTCGTCGTGTACGATTCAATCTTCGATACTCCTCTTAATCGTGCATCGTACTAAGGGGGGAGTACTGTGGCGATCGCACATACAACATTAAATCCAGTACATTCCACCAGATGGCAGCACAATACCAGGGATCTCACAAGAGATGTCAAATCCAACATAGACACCAGATGGCAGTACCGCACCAGTGATTCAGGGAAAAAGAACGAACTGTGAGTCAGACTGTTAACTCCGACCGAAACTGTCGTCACTCTCGCGCCCTATATGTATCACATTTGTATATAGTGTTAATAAAATATCGTTTATGTTTATAACCTTCTGATGGATCTTTTTCGTTTATTGGCTTTAGTTTAAGATTTTATCAGGCCGATAGATCGTGCATACTACAATTAGCCAAACTACATTAAAGATTTAACGCTCACAAATTAGAGTCAGTACTGCTCAAAGTAAACAACAAATTTCTGGAATGTAAGAAAAATCAATTGGCGAAGCAATAAGTTTTGATGAGAAAAGAAACAATTGTATTTCATTTTAGGTCAATCTTATTTCTTTGTATGCTATTGTCATTTTCAAATATGTATTTCACATAGTTGTTTTATTAGAGTAAAAAAGATTTGAAAATTTCTCAGGTTTTACTCAAAAGAACTCTGTCAATTGTAATACAAATTTAAAAAAAAAAAAAAAAAAACTTTTTTTATTTAATTGCATAAATTGCTTATTTATGCTCAATAAATCAGTTTCTTTCAAAATACAATATATTTTGGAAAAGCTATTCTTACACAACTATTTATTGATTATACGTTGGTAAAACATTTTATCTTGTCGAAATTAAAATAAAATTTATTTCCAAATAGGGAAAAGTGTTATTTTTTAGCAATAGAATCTAATTAGAAACCAATTAAGTTAAGTGATATTGTTAATAATTTGATAACATTAAATTTAGATGATTAAATTTGTATTATACTGATCAATTTCAAGAAGTGAGACTTTGGAGAATAATATGAAAGGCACTTCGAAATTGCAATTATTGGGAAAGATTCTTTATAATTTCATAAGTATTATTGATATTTGATTGAATCATTAAACAAACATCTTCAGATATATTTCCTAAAAGCACTTTTATTTTATGTCGAATTATTAGACACACTTATCATGATAAAAAAGAATGGAAAGCACACATTCTGTTTACATCATTATATGAATTATTCTCTGAGTGTTTTTCAAAATACTGCATTACGGTGTTGATCATGAAAAATGTATCTAGTACAACCATGAAAAAATCGAATGTATTGCTTAATGCTTTATATTTGTGTGGGTTTCCTGCATTGCAGAGTAAAAACCACAACAGAATATTCAAAATTTGGAATATTTTAATAGCACAATGGTTTCATTTCGTATCGATATATACGATGATTCAGTGTGGAATTGATATATTTTATTGCAATCACATTAATTGCATCAAAGTGAAAGTCTTGTTATGTGCCACCAGAACCTTCATTTTTATCAGCTGGTTTTTATTGTACATAAAAAGAAAACATTTGAGGAAATTGCATGAGAAATTTCTTGGATTATGCCAAAAGCATCCATTTTTAAATATACACCGAATAATCATTGATGTAATCTGCATAATTCTTTTTCTAATCGCTCTTACATTCACCCTCATGTTATTGACAATATTTTTAAAAAATTCTGATATCTTTGAGGTATGGTTTAAATTTTTAATAGTCCAGACTAAATTTAGCTCATTTTTTTCTTGGCAAAATATGCATACTTATAAATGTAATTTGCGTTATGTTGTTCTATTTCTTGATATTTTTTGATCAGTTTTGTCTCTCTATTACATTTCATGGTATTCGGTACTCAGCAGCATGCTGCAAGTAATTGTGAACGAATTTCTGTCAAAGCCTTTTAATGTGTTCAATATGAGGACATTTATGAACGAATATGAATCAATACATAATTTAGTTTGCCTATCCAATGAGCATTTATCAAAGCTATCTTTTTGGCTAGCTGCTTCTCATCTCATTCAGTTATTCCAAATATCTTCCTATGTTCTCATTCCAAATGCTTTTAATCCTTCAATTTTATTTCACCTGAGCTGGGTTATATCAACTTTTAACGTAGTGTTATTTTATGCAATTGTTCATTTTGTCTCTCGTGTTCATTTATAAGATCAAATGTTGAGAATTAAAATAAAAGAATATACGTTTCGTCTGAATTTTGTGGACGATAAGAAAAAATTATCAGATTTAATGATTAGATTTATCACTTCAAAAGAGAAATTAGTTTTAAACGCTTGTGGCTTATTCTATTTCACTAAAAGCATTATTTTGACCTCTTTAAGTGTCTTCATTACTTACAATCTTTTGATTTTACAGGTCACCGCTGTTGAACCACAGAATGTATTGAATACTCTAAAAGATGATTCAATCAGTATCTTATAAATTTTTACTTCATATTGTCAAAACATGTCATTTTATTATTCACTTAAATTGCATTATCAAAGAAATTAGCGTTTTGAATCTTAGAGTTGAAATCTTAGCAGTGACAAGTTCAAATCTATTGAAAAATTCGGATTCATAAATTTTCTATTATATTTCAATGTTGTGCAAATTTAAATAATGTGATCACAATCGAATTTGCACGCAGAATCAAATCTATCTAGAAATTTTTATCTCAAGAGATCTATGCATTTTTATCTCAAGAGATGTAATTCCCTTTTTTCAAAATATTTGAGAACTTCTGTGCATTTATCTTACCTTGAAAGGACTCAAGGATTATAGCACTGCATCCTCAAGTTATCTTGTTTTTTTTTTTATTCCCTTTCTTCTCTTCACCTTGTGAACAGTATTACTAGTAGCGATAAATTGGTAATTTAAATCCTACTAACTGAAGGTTCTCTTAGAAATAGAGAAACTGATATCCGTTTTGCTTATGTGCGTGGACATCATAGATTTTATGGAAATGAAAAAGCTAATTTCTTAGCCAAATTTGCCTTAAATTTACCAATAGATGTCAATATTAGCATTTCAAAAACTGTTGGAGTTTCTTTCATTATTAGAAGCTTTTATCTGATTGAAATGAAGAAAATGTTTCATCTTGTAATGCGAAGATAATTAAAATATTCTTTCCTACAGACATTAGCTGTATTCAGAGTCTTTCTTCTCAATTAGTATTAAAATTTAGCCAGTTTTTAACTAGTCACACTAAATTTACAAGTTACTTATTTAGTTTCAATCTACAATAAAATAATTTATAAGAATGTTCAAAAAGAGTACCTCAAGATGTGAAACATTTGGTTTTCTCATGATCTTTGATGATCTCAGATTATGTTCCCAGAACGAATTAAAAATGTTCGGTTTGACTTGGCCATTGAACTCGTCTATTTTTGTGAAGTCCAAACTGCTTTTGTTGGCTTTATTCATTGTAACATTTAATGTTTTAATTAACTGGCTCCTGTAACGTGCACGCACACTATAAGTGTAGTACACTTGTAGTGCAAGTGAGAATTCACGTGTTAAAAATAAAAAACTATTTGAAGATATTTTGCAACATGTTTTTCTCAAGAAATTTAATTATTGGTCAAATGCATTCAATACTCTATTATAAAATTATTTTCAGCATTATAGCAAGACATTGACGTGTTAAAAACTATTTACTGTTATCAATAATATTGAATGAACTAAATAAAGCTCTCTCAACTTTCCCAAAGTCACTCAAAGAAAATAATTATTTCAAATGCTGTCTTTTCTTCAAATTAAAATTAATGAATGTACTTATGTTAACTGTTACTTATGTTAATGTTAACTGTTTAATTTTCGTAAAAAAACTTGCTGTGCTATAGATATGATGTTTCATATGTTTCTTGAAAAACAAAAATGGTAGTTGTATGGCTGAAGGCATTATGAGGATGGCACCTGAGCGATTAATTACTCATTTGTGATTCAACTTACTTCTGAAACTACTGATGAAAGGTTTCTTTGGAAATCACCCCATCGAACTGTATTTATCAGAAACCACATTATCATAGTGAACATTTTATAACGATATAATTCGTGCGAAACAATCATTACAACGTAACCCATGTTAAAAAGCAAATGAAACTCACTCAGTGTGCTTAATTATTAATATATATTATCATTTCGAATCATATTCAACTAGTGTGCAGATTAAAAAGTTGTCAAATATAGATATTTGTTTTGACATTTGCTACATTCGATGACCTCGCTGATAAAAGAATAGTTAGTGCATCTGCTTTAGTTTTAACAATGCGTGGCTTCGACTCTCACCTAGGTTTTCGATGTCTGTGGTGATTAGGAATCCACTTTACACCGTAAATTCTTGTCTAGTTAATCCTTGTGTGTAAAAAAATGACCGTTGACAGACAAACCAGTTAACCAATTTAAATTCTATGAGTGATTTAAATTATTTCCCACAATCTGTAGGTAGGTAGCGATAGGTAGAATCAATTCATTATCTCATACAATTTACAAACTTCAGAGTAATATTATAGAAAAACATATGTTACATTAATAATTATACATGAAGGTGATGTCAACAAAAGTAAAGCGTATCATATAATACGTTTTACTTTTGTTGTAAATTTTATAATAATATGAATTTTTATAATTTTATTTTTAATAATATTGGCAAAACATTTTAAATAATTACTGAGAATCAAAATATCAATTTCAATCTCTAGCAGCAACGAAATCAATGTTTTATTTATTTAGATTCTAATAAATTAATGCATTCAAACTTATTTTCCATGTTTACTCATCTAATACTAAGATGTTAGGATGCTATTCTCTTTAAAATATCCTTTGAAAAACCATAGAACTTATCAGCTATTCTTATTGAATATATAAATTAGTATATAGTTTTGTAAATATTATAGCTTTCCAAAATTTATAATTATATTTTGTGTTGTTTCTATAAAAGTTATTTGACTAGTATCAGTAAAAAATTGACATTAATTGATGCATATGAAAAATAAAAAGGAAAATGCAAAGAAGAATGTGTGTTGTTGCTAATCTCGGGACTATCTAGCAGAGCTAGACATTCCCCACGAATCCTTATCCAAATTTTCATATCCAAATCCAAATCCACATATCCAAATTTTCCAAAATTAGTATGTATGTAAAAAGATCGATAAAACTGTTATCTGTTATTAACAAATTCCTAAGAAAATATATTAAAATTTGATCAGCCTAATCTACAATAAAATAAAACTATTAACCTTTAAAACATATATTTATATATGTTGACCAGGAAAAGTTCTACTAAAAATTAAAACTTAAAAATTAAGTGTTTGCTTATGTTTGTAAAAATTATAATAAAAAATACATAATAATTTGTTTTAAAGTAACACCAAAATAATCAAATAACTTAATTATTAATAAAGCTTAAATTAAAAATTTGTAATCATTTATAATCTGTACTTACTTTTTAGTAGAAAATAGAGAAACATACTAATTTATTCAAATGAATTTGATTAATAAATTGAATCAATTATATAATTGTAGAAAAATACATTTTCTCTGTTTCTATTCAATATTATCCCGTTCCGAACGTTACAAATATCGTTAAACATATAATCAAAAGCTGTTAAGAACTATAAAAAGATAAGTTACATAAATGATATTACAGAAGCTTAAGATATATTTAATAAAAATTTTTATTTGAGCAAAAATTGAGCAACCATATTTTTGGAGAATTTCGCTTCATATATTGGTGCTTATTTAATAAGTCCAATAATTGCAGAAATTTGACTTCCATTATAAAATAAAAAGCCAAGATAAACCAATATTATAAAATCAATATTGATTTATCTTGGCTTGGGGAAACTTGACTATAATTAGAGTATCTTGGCAATCCCAATATTGAGGAAAAAACTTGGTTTTCTTTATAAATCCAGTATTACTTTCATCTTAACAACTTCATATTACATTTTAGGCCCTAAGCTTTTCTTACTCAAGATAGTCAATAGTGGACCAATATATTCTGTTCATTTGACATTTGCATTGAATTTTATTTAATGCACTTAGTTCTTCCATTTGATAAAAGTGATACCATGATGATACTTGACTATTAAGATATTATTTCTGAGCTTTAATTAAATACTAAATCATAATAATAATAATGCTGAAAGCAAGTATTGATGTATCCAAGAACATTATAATGAAGCAATGTTTGACATAATATTACATTAATTCATAACGTGCCACGTGATATTATTGCACAAATGTTTAATCACATTTTAAAGTATAGTGTTTTAATTTATTTGAAATGTCTTACGTTTCTTTTTAATTAGATGTGTTAAAATCAAAACACCTCTGCTAAAGTGTTTTGTACCAAGCTCTAAATATATCTTACGTTAGATAGTTTTAATTAAAATGTTAGCAATTTTTAATTTTTTTTTCGTGTTCTATGGGAAAATATCACTTTTTGCTTATGCACACTTTGTATCAAACAAATTAGTTTTAAATATACTAGTAAATTGCTTTAACAATGCTAAATTACTTTAATGTTCATTTTTTTCGTCGGATTAGAATAAAGCTCAGTATTCTAGTAAATGTACTAGCAAATTACTGATTGCAAATACTAAATTACTTTAATGTACTAGCAAATACTAAATTACTTTAATGTTCGTTTTTGCTTCGGATTAGAATAATCAAAAGATATATATTAAATAAATCTTAAACATCACCTACTACATATACTGTGTGACACGTGAAAGAAATTTCAGCTGAATTTGCCATTTGTGAATTTCGTGTTTAAACAGAAGAAGTTATGATGGAAGCTTACTGTACTGAGTTATCAAATTTTACTTACTATTTTAAAACTGATAAAACAAAATTTTTATATAATGAAACAGGTTTGTATTCATTTTTTAAAAAAATATGGTTTTTATTCATTTTTTAAAAAATAAGTTAACTGTTTATTTAAAGTTTAACAATAATCTATGAAATTTTTATATAAATTTTCATACGATTCGTAATAAAATTTTAATGAATAAAATTACCCATAATAGTTATTTATAATATTAATAATAATCTTTTAACTATGGTTACTTGAATGCAATTCTAGTAGATGATGAAATCTCGAGTTCTTAGTGCCAAAAGTTACTTATAAATAAGTGCATGACCCCAATCCATGCGTTTTAAAAATAAAAAAGTGAACGCATTGGAAGGAAGAAATGTTATGTTCATAATAAATAATATGACTTGGTAAGTATAAAAAAAACAAATGATTTTCCTACATATTTTAAAACTTTAATATTTATTTTTAATTAATTGTTTCTTTTGCTCGCGCCCGTATTTAATGAGAATTAGACAAAGAGTGTGCTTCCTCTTTATCAAATATTCATTTTTTTCTTTTTTATCAAGATAGGATAAATTTATCAATTTAATATTAGGGATAGTAGTAAATCCATTCATCTGCTTCGATTTAAGCAACGGAAAACAAAAGATAATTTCCAAAAAGAATTTTAAATATTTACTATTAACAATGAGTTCCGTTTACATATCCGGTCGTCAACGGAATAGATGATCTGAAAGCATAACCAAACGGCGAAATAGACACATGTGTTTCATCCTTGCGAAATTCTTAAACTATTTTACAATATTTACAAAGTAATTATTTTACAATAATGCTAAATGTGTTTAGTAATTCAAAGAAAATATTTACAACGTTAAGAAATTCGAATAACTTTAAAGGTCATAAGATTTTATCAACAACTTTTCAAAAGATATGCTAAAACGTAATTTGTGTGTGAATTTAAAAACTTAATTTATTATTGCTTTACTCTGAAATATTTATTTAAGTATGAAATATTTACAATAAGTGTCATCAGACTAACAAGATTACATGACATTTGAAACATTCTGCAAAATTCATATAATATTGGACAATATGTAATAGTTAGTACTAAACTTTAACATACTTAACCTGTTTTAAATCGTTCTAGATATGAAAAATTGATTAAGAAAATTTTTCACAGAATGTTTGATTTGTTAATTTAACTAATTAATTAGAAAAGATTTCGGAATATCAAGAACGTTTTTTAATATTACATGATATTTCACTTTTCATAATATTTAAATATTTTTCATGTAATAAACATTTTTCAAAACTTGTATAGTATTGGGCAATATTTACATAATACCTCATACTAAAAGTATTAGCATATTTAATCTAATTTCTAAACATTGTAGATTTTAAAAAGTTGATTAAGAAAATTTTTACAGAATTTTGGATTATTTAATTTAAATTATTAATTATAATAAACTTTAGATTCTTTGTGGTATTTCTCATAAGTTAATCATAGATTATAGGACTTTGTTTTCCAGGACAAATACAGAAGAGGAAATTTTGACTCTATAGTATAATTTTTGAAAAAATAAATGATACAACCATACCTGTTCCATGAAATATATATAAGCTCATATTTTATGTGCTATCATTCGATGAATATTTAAAGTTAACAGTACACTGATTTGTACCAAATTTTCAGATGCACATTTGAATTATCTCATGAAATTTAAAATGTATCTTTTTTTCCATTCTCTTCGTTATTTTGCAATAAGCGACTTAATTTTATTTTTAATAATATAATGAACATACTTTTTAAACTTTCAAAATAATTTATGTAAGTTTTCAGGACAGGAATATTATTTTATATTAAATACATAAAAAACTCAACTATTCTATATAAAAATTCAAATATTTTTCACAAAGAAGAGTGAGCGTTATTTGTTATATTTATAAAATACCAATTGAGGTCTTTAATCTATTAGCTTAAACTAGTTGCAATCATTTTCTTTCAAAACTATGCTATCTAATAGTTTAAAATTTAGTATTGCTAATTATGAAGAGTTAAAAATTCATTATTTACGGGTAACTAGGTTTTAATTTCTATATCAAAAAATTTCTAATTATATAAATGTAAAAATATAATTATTTAAAATTCAGGAACATAGATATATGAATTCCAATAATTTTTGTTTTTTCACCATTTAACGGTTTCATTTCAGAATCTAAGTTCCTTTGTGATTTTATTTTCTGCTTTAACTCTAAGTTTAAGAATAATTGGGAAACACTATAAAATAAGTTCCTTTCACTAATCATTTCAGTTCATATTCAAAAAAAGTAATTTTTTTGGAGGAAAAAAACACATTCATTAAATAATAATACTTTATGACCGAAAATTTAAATAGTAAATAAAAAAAATAATATTCAACAATTCACAGTATAATAATTTGTAAAACTTATTGGTAATAAATGCAATTAGTTTCGATCTGAATTAATTAGGTTTAAATTGTTCTAATTGTTTTAAGCTGCGAGTCGAATTAAAATTTGAATGAATATTAACTAATGGAGAGCTGCAGAAAATATTGAAAAAAAGAAACCGAGAATTATTCACATACATATCTGTATTCTTTTAAAAAAATCTCAATTACTTTCTTATGTAAAAAAAATAGTGAAATAAAATAATTAGATCATTAAAATGAATTAAAAAATCCTTCAATTTTTTATTATTCTCATCATACATATAATAAATAATACATTTATTTAGAAAGTTTCAGTGACAAATTAAAAAGTTTTAAAAATATTTTTGTTTTTATAGTATAGTTAAAATCTAAATGCGTTCAAAAAATAAAAAATAAATTACTTCAAAACTTTACTTGAATTGGAATTCGAAGTAAAATGGAGTATATAGAGAGTTGATTATAAGAGCTGATAACATTAAACTAAGTAATTATTAAATACTTTAATAACAATGCTCAATTGCTTTTGTTACTAACGATAATTTTAAAAACTGTATTTTTCATACATTTGAGAACATTCTATAACGATGAACACACACACACACAATTATAAATATTTAATAAATCTTCCACTTTAATAATAGAATTATACGTTTTCTTTATTAATTAATTTAACCTTTTTTCAGCGTTATTAACTACTATTATTTAATAGACAGAAAAAACACAGCCATATATTTATTTTTTATAATTTTAGGTTCTTAAGCACATTTTCTAAACAAAGATAAAGTACGTTAAAATATTGTTTTCATTAATTTCAATTTAATTGCAATTTTATTTACTTTCTTAATATTTTTCATCTTTTTTAAACACGTCCACCTGTTCTGCTGAATATATAACCAGCCGAAATGCTACGTTAAGCAATAAAATTGCTACATATGGAATTTTTACAAATGTTAGCTTATCAAGTTTGATGACAAAATACTCCATTGTAATAAATTAAGCGGCTTTATAATGGATTCCTGAGTCAAACAGTGTCAAGTTCAGCTGTGTGATTCGTACGTTAAAACTAATATTGGTGTTGTCCCATTATCTAAAATTTAAATAAATGAAAAAAACTATAAAGATTAATACGTAATTAAAATATTGAAATTTTGTTAATTATATAATCATTGTTTTTAAATTAGTCTACATCAGTGAATTAAAGTATTATAATAATGTCGCGTGTCTTTTTATTGTGGAGTTTATATTTCTTTGCTCTTAGTTTGATGCAAGGTATTTGGGCTTATGATGTTTGGAATGATGTAAGTAGATTTAAGAATATTTATTATTTTACGATTGCTAATAAACAGAATTTTCCATTTTAGAAGAACAAATTTTACTTTTCTAACTGAAATATATGATGAGAGTCCAATATTAAATACATTTAATAAATGTCTTTCGGCTGATAAATAGAACAAAAAGGATGTGAATTTCGTCAAAAATATTTTTCAACAAAAGAAAGCTTAAGAAAATGAAGCGAGGATTCTTTTATCAAATTTTTTATGTTTGTATCAAGTTAAAAAAAATGTTAGCAATGATATTTTGATTTCTGTTAAAAAAATTTTTTGTTAAAAGGAAATTTAAAAAATTTAACCAAAGTTTTATTTAATTATTTTATTTTTTATTTATTTTTTTTACAAATTTTGTTAAATTTTTTTTCATTATTAACTGCAACCTTTTGCTGCTAATATGAAAGAATTTATGTACCCAAACGATAATTTATTTTCTAATGTGTAATATTTGTAAAATAAAACAAACATATTGATGGAATAAAACCTGTTTATGACCTGTTTTGCTTTATATTTTTAATTTCACATTCCCCAATGCCTTAATGATATAGTAAATTTTAATGTCATAAAAAACACGCGCTTCTCTGATTATTAGTTTCAACTCGCTTAATTCTAATCTTCAGTTCAATATTTCGTGAGTTCCATTTCCAGCCAGTGTGGGGATGTTCACATTTTGACTTTGAAATTACTTTAGCTGTGCTTCTCACTTAAATTAGCTGTGGAGTGCAAAAATTATCATAGAACAGTAAAGAAATCAAAATAATAGACTTTTGCAGAAAAAATAGAAAACTTTTAATGGTTTTAACAAGAGTCTACTGAATTTAGAAATAAATTTTACATTATGTATGCAACTGCTAACTATAGTCCAACAGTAAGACTATGGTCTTCAGAGTGGAAAGTTTCAGGTTCAATTCTTACCATTGAGTAAATTGCACTCTTGGAGAACTTTTCATTGATAGAAGGCAATATTCACGTTCGTAAGAGAGAAAACTCGTATGATTTTTAAGCGCTCCAAGTAATAAATTTGAATACAGGAAACAGGAAGGTGATATTCGTCTCCCCTTGTTTAAAAATGAGTGTAATCGAATCTGGGACATTTTGCTTCAATGAGCTCTATCTTACAATTAGAATTCGATGATTCTTTGATTTTTGTAGTGGATAACTAATGACCAAAGGATGCTGTACAGATTTTTAAGATCACCGAAGGAGGACTATTTATAGGTAGTAAGCCCCCCATTTTCCCTATCAGCCAATGAGAGAGCCCAAAAGACTTTTTAAACACTCATCCTGACAGACGTGGAGAAAACAGATGCATAACATCCATTTCTCGTAATTCAACAATGGCTAAGATCGAACTTGAGAACTTCCTCTGTGTAGCGCGTTATCCTACTATTTCGCCAAGCGGAATTAGGATGCGTAGAAAATTTTCAAGTGGTACAATTCATAGAAAAATTTTTCCTGATTATTAGATGTTGACGTTCTACATTTTGCGCACGAAGATTGGCCCAGGACCTACTGTTTAAAATGAATTCTGAGCCATATTTACTCTCATAATAGTAATGGAACTCAAAAACTGTTGAAGTACAGGCTAGAGCTCTATCATGAAGCTACCATCTCGGCTAAGTTTTCAGAAAAGAATCAGCATTGATGTTTTAATTGTTTCACAACAGCTTTAATCGGTAGACTTCACAGAAACAAATAATCGATTTAAAATGTTAAAATAATATCTTTATGAATATATTTCAATTTTTAGAATAAACAGGCATCACACATTGCGAATATATTTGTGAACTAATCATTGAAAAAACACACAAAAACATTTTTTTTAAAAATGTACATGTAGTTTATTATATTTTCTTTGGTTACAAATAAGTGATAAAAAAACATCAATATGGTTTATTTTGATTATTTAATCTTTTTTCTAATCTATATTAAGACTTATTTTAGAATACTAATCATCATTGCGAACTTTACAGAAAGGAAGTACATTCAATCTTACTTGAGTTAATTATACTATCAATAGTTGAAATTCAGTTCCACGATTAACAGATCAGAAAAACATACATTTTCTTGCAAGTTAATGTACAATAGCATTTATTAGCAAGTAATAACATTTTTTGGTAAGTAGTAACTAATATGTATTTTCTCCTTGTTCAATTAAGATTTACATGAAATCAAAAATTTTAAATTAAAACCTGAAAAAAATGTTAGTTACATTTATTTAGAATAAATTCTTGCTTGCTCAAAGACAAGTCTCTGGTACCAAGATCTACCCTCTCTGTCCCAAATGCCGAGTGGTTCAGGACTCCCCATCTCATATTTTTCAGTGCATTGGGTGCGAGAGAGGGGACATGGAGTTGAGACCGGAGGTGGTGCTTGAGAGACTGACTATTTTTCGATTCATGGGGCTGGTGTGATGGTATTGTCACGCCAGTCGGGGATAAGCAACAACAACAACAGAATAAATTTTGAAAGAACTCGATATTAGTCACATTCATGAATATTTTGGAATCCGAATTCAAATAGTTAAAATGTCGACTAGAACATCATTGAAATAATTTTAATCTAAAAGAATTTTGAAAGTAAAATTTATTGTGATATTTTGAACATTATCTACATATTGAAAATTAACCTATTGTATCGTCAATAGGAGAGCTTAAGAGGGTATAAGTTCTTGTAAGGATGCTGAAGTGGTTATTGATAAGTTCTCCAGCACAATAGCTCGTAGGTTCGATTTCTAGCTCATATTTGGATGCTTGTGGAGGTTCAGAATCTATTTTAAAATATAAGTTATGATCCAATAAATTTTCAGAGCGACGAATTTATATTTTACTATTGATTTACAATTCCTTAGAAAAAAGTAACCAAAGAAGACTTAAAATAATCATGACATTTTTTAAGTCTCTTTTGAACATTCACCGTTCATTTGTCTTTTACAAAAACTTTCCGAATGAAGCGAACTTATTCACTTTCTTTAAGAAGACATAGAAAAAAACTCAAGAGAGCATTCCCTCTTCGAAACATATATACCCAGAAAACATATTCTTAATATCCATTTTCCATGGTTCTCAATAGTAGGGATCAAATCAAGATTTATCCCTTCGAAAAATATATTCTTACCTTTGGGCTATATAATTAATTAAATTTTTAATAAATGATAATTTTGCATGTTTATTACATTATTGCTTTATTTTGCATATTTATATCATCCCTTTAATAATATACTTTTCATAAATTTAGCATGCTTACTCAAGAACTTCACAGAAACTTTTCAATGAAAATATTTTTATAAACAAAAAAGGATTTTCGTGAATAGAATTTTGAGGATTGCTTTTTTAAAACAATATTATGTATGATATTATCACAAAGCTATTTTCTATACTGAATTTATTTTAAAAAATTATTCTTAACCTATTCTAATTTTTAGAGTACAAGAAAACTTGGGCTTACTTTTTTCTTAATTAATACATGAAGGTGATGTTTTAATTAATACATAATGTACAAAATTAAATAAGGTAAAATCATTTGATTTATTAAGCTTTAATATTGAAACAAAAAAATAATCTGGAAAATTTTGCTAAACATCATAAGTCGAAATAATTTTTAAATACACAAAATTATACGTTAATAAGGTGTACAATTAAGATATTAAATGAATCTTAATCGTGAAAATTAATAATACCGCCTACAGTTAAATTAAATGATGTAATGTGCTACATTTTCTTAAAGGTAAAAGGTATTTTATCTTTTTCTACAATGATTTTTTAAGTACATTTTCTATTTTAAGTTCGAGCTCATGGAAAAGTAGGGTAATTGTTGATTTTTGAAATAGAATGTTATAAACATCGATAACTTTAAAATTTGAGAATTGATTTAGATTCATTTTTTGAATATAGCAATATATCTAAATAAACTTGTCAAATAATCAATTTTGGAAATATTCGTATAGAAATCAGTATTCAAAATATTTAAATGGGAATTTTTTTCCTTATTTCGTCAACAAATAGGAAACATTTAAATTAACATTTATTATTTCTCCCATCACATCACCAGCACTTTATCAAGCTTAGCAAATGAGTTCTTATTTGCGTAACAAAATGTTTTCATGACAATCTTTATTTCATTTTATGTATTTAATTGGAATGTCTCTGCTTACTTCAGCAATAGGTTGTTAAAATGTAATGAATGATGCATTGAGAGTGTTACATTGATTTATCTTGGAAATATGTGCAGAATTTGACTTAATGATTACATTTGGTTGATTTGATCTGCTGAAAGAAGATTTGAAAAACTGTTAGATAATTGAATTAATTTGATATTCTCTAAAAACATGCTGAATTGAAAAAGCTTTAAATTTTGAAAATTACACAATCTTTTGAGTTTCATATTAAATTAATATAATTAAGCATTTATGTGGGCCCCAGTTACTAAATATAATTTTAAATTAATTATTTGATATAAGTTGAAGTTTGTAAGAGGACTTTTTAAGAAAGTGTCTCTATTCACATTCAAATAAATTTTGCAATAGTAAAGATGTTCATAATTCTTTTTCAATCCAAAATTTCTAGAATAATATTTTATTCTTTAAGGTTTTGAGATATTCATTATCAGACAATATGCAACCTTCAAATGAAAAATATTATTTTATTATTATTTTTTATTTATTGATTTATTTATTTTATTTTATTTATTTGCATTATCCCTATTTTAAACAATTACTTTTCTTTATATAAAAAAACATTCACCCATAAATTTGTTGTGAGAAATATAAGTGAAGGGGGCAGATAATATAGAAAATAAAATAAAATTAGCAAAATACAAATACTTTCTTCTACCAAATGTGAACTGCTTCCATATATATATATATATATATATATATATATATATATATATATATATATATATATATATATATATATATATATATATATATATATATATATATATATATATATATATATATATATATATATATATATATATATATATATATATATATATATATATATATATATATATATACAGCAGTGTCGTAGGTGAAGAAGACGTGAGCGAAGGATACGGCATAGCTATCGTGTTTGAAGAGTACTGATTTTCTTTTCCCTATGACATGGCTTAACATGGTGTAGGATTTGGTTGATATCCGCAAAAATAAAAATTTATCTGTTGGGAAAATAATTTATTTCTGCTTAAAAGGAAATTGGAATAGACAAAATGTAAGTCATTTGTGGCAGAAAAATTTAAAAATTAATCTCGTACACTTAAAAATTATTCAACATTTTGAGGTCTCATTTACAGAGAAATAATAATTAAATAATTTTTTAAATTAAAGTTTGCTATTATTTTTTGTGAAAGTTAATCATTTTAAGATTTCAGGAATAAAAGGCGACTTTACATCATAAAATTTATTTTCAGGTTCATTGACTCAAATGTAGTTAAATTAAGTGACTTTATCATCCCTAAAAAATTAAAAATTTCATTATATTTTGAAATTTTATTCAGCTAACATGCTTTATTTGAATGAATTTTATCTTTTACTCTCATTAATTTGTCATTATTTTTTTCGCATTTTAGTGGTATATTATAAACTATTCATGTACATTAATAAATTTCGTAAATGGGTATTAATTAATTTCTAATAGAGAGGATATATTTATTAATAAAATGTTGAGTTTTCCATTAATTAATATTTGTCTTCAACTGTAGTTACTGTAAGCTTTGAAGTTATGAACTGTAATTTCTTCTACATAAAAAGTCGATTGCTGCTTTCAATGAAAGCTGATGTAGTAAAATCCAACATTAGTTTAAATGTATCATTATATGATACACAATACCACAAAATCTTTATTTATATCACAAATTTTTCATGCATTTGAGACATGGATTCAGTTCTAATCTTTATAAAAATGGAGGCTACTTTATAAAGGAAGCATATTTCAGTAATCTTTAACTGCGATTGGGAATTGATCTATTTAAGAATCACAGTAGCTTGGTAGAGAAACGCCTCACTCTCACGCTTCAAAGGAAGATAAATTAGGATTCCTTATCCAAACGAAGACCATTAAACTGAGAACCGTATTCATGCTATAAAATCCGCAGTTTTCTAATGCGCAACTTTAGGATGTCGTTAAAAGGTGTATGTCAGCTCAGGTGTCTATATCTTCACATGAACAAAATTACGAGGATATTTTCTATGTTTAGTGGATTTAATCTTCAGAAATGGACAATAGGAAATGTATAACAATAAGCTAAGTCCTGATTCATATAATCGATACAAAAGTAGTGGGGTTTAATTTTGTCTCTCTACGATGACATGAGTGTGAATTATTTTTTGAAGGAACTTATCCTAAATTTTTCGTTTATACTAAAATCAGTATTAGAAAATTACAGAAAATATGTTCACAGTCTGAAACGTAATTACCTCATTTTTGTAATGTATTTTTAAATGATTTAGATTGATAGAAATCAAATTGTGGGTAGACAATGTTAATATAGATTACATAACAATATTTTTAAATGAAAATTGCAGATTGCGTGTTCGTACAAAAATATAATTTAATGGTATGAATATTAAAATTAGAAAAATAACGATTTTTGTGGACTTAAATGAATACATAATTATGAAAAAACCTTAAATTATTTCTATTTTTCGAACAGTATCAAATAAGATACTTGTTTTTTCTCTTTTCTTGTTATTACTGAATACTTGTTTTTTCCCCTCTAGATTGCATGTGAAGAAGAATATCAACCAGAAAATTGTGATCCGACTAAGTAAGCTTATATTCCTTTATACTTTAAATTTTTGCCATGACTTCAAAAACAAAGTACTGTATTCAGTAATTCTTTGTGATGCAAAAAAGGTATAACATTAAATAACAATTAAACAAATAACTAAATAAAAAAGAAATACAAAATTAAATAAAATGAAAATTTCTTAAAATATACAATAGATTCAATCATTATGGAAGATGACTAAATCCTGATAAATCGTTCAACAACAGTAAAAAAATTCTTTAATTTATATAAAACAACAAAATGTGAACTTTTTTATAACTATTCTATTGATGCCTAGTTTTTCTCTGTTCAAGAATTGCCAGACATCTTACAGAAAATTGACATTATGTCGAATAAAAATTTTAAGCTTTATCAATTCAAAGTTTTATTAAAAAATTTTATCAATTACTTTTCCATGATATATAATTTTTTCTGAAGTTCAGATTTTGGGAAAAGTTTGTGAATATTTTTTTTAATGTATTTTTAGGCTTGAATTGATCACAGTAGATGATTATGACCGCTGTGGACCGGCCGTGCTTCCGTTAAAAGCCAGGAATTACTTCTTGGGTGCCACAGGCAGAAGACAAACTTATAAGGAAAACAAGCAAGCTTTCAGACGGTATTTCTACACATGAAAAATTATATTTCTATTTTCAAATACAATACTGTTTCTCAAGCAGTGTAACATGAAACGCCATTAAGTATATATAATGTCATGAAAATATTATATACCTTTTAAGTTTCAAACGCAATTCGTGATAAAATTATATTCAACTGCAAAACAAAAAAGTAATTATGTTGAAAAATTATTTCTATGAAAATTAAGCTGTGTGAAATATAAGAAAAATTAGAAGATATCACTATAAAAAGTGAAACCACATACACACTCAGTGCAGCTCAGTTTCAATAAAACTTTAATAAAGATTTCAAATTCAATAATTAATAATTTTTCGCCAATTTTGATGACATTTAAATGTTAATGAAATTTCGGTTACAGTATCTTTAAGTAAGCAAATATAATTTTCTTCTCATTATAAAAAAAGTAATGAAGGTATAGTTACACGTATTAAAATAAAAATTCCTTTTTCATTAATATGTTGAATTTTATTTTACAAATTAGTAAATATTATTTTGAATTTAATTTAACATATAACAACAAAAGAGACAATTTCATTTACTAATTAGAATGTTAAAATATTTATAAAGGCAAAAATACACACACACACACCTCATATTTTTAATTTTAGATATAAAAAGAGATTAAATAAAAAAATTATTTTCAGTTAAAATATATATATAAAGGAAGGAAATTCTCTTGTTACTTTCTTCAATTGATAACGTACATGTATAATCATACGCCTTTGAAGCTTCTCGATAAATGGTCGTAGTAAACCACTATTTTAGAATTATTAAGCAAATCTATTTTTTCTCCAACTTCTGCAAGATATATATATATATATATATATATATATATATATATATATATATATATATATATATATATATATTTATATATATACATATATACATATATATATATATATATATATATATATATATATATATATATATATATATATATATATATATATATATATATATATATATATATATATATATATATATATATATATATATGCTAGCTAATCTATTTTTACTAAAGAGAGGAGAAATGGAGAAATACCTGTTGGGGAAATGCTTAACTGGACTGTCATGACTAGAAATTAGCGGATTTGATACCTCTTGTTATTAATGTCTGTCGCGTCATTAATCTCAGAGACTTTCATACATTAATGATTTTATATTATCTAAATATCTCTCCACTGATGTAGCATAGTTTGAAGGACTTACTAAATCTGGTGTCTACTTCGTCGCTTGATCATGGATATAAATTAAAAGGCAGTTATAGTTAGAGCTTTAGTCTACAGAAAATGTACCGCATTAACTTAACATAAAAAACAAAAGAAATACAAGAGGGAGTCAGAAAAACATGAGAACTTTTAGAGAATGACAGCTTCTTTTTTTTTAAAGATTTATGGGGAACTGGAAGCAGAAGAGGAAACAAGACAAAATTAGTAATTTGTGAGATGGATTTCCATTTTAGGCGTGCATGTTTTCAATGATCAAATTTCCATTTTAAATACGAACCTCAGTCGATGTATTCATCGAGTTCAAAAAGTAGAAGGAGAGTAACAGACTAAAATTTAAGTTAATTTCTTAGACGTTACGAAGACTACAAATAGTAAACAATTGTTTTTACTTTATTGATCAAGTAATGAGTGAAATACAGTATTCATTCAATATGGGATAAATATTTTGATTGGTCATGAACGAAAACTTGACCTCAAAAGCCATGAATGACGAATTAATAGCTTCCAGTGCTCTAAGTTTAACAATTCATGGCTTAACACCCACTTCTCTCTTGATATTTGTAGTGGTTCGAATTCACTTTAACTCATCAATCCTGAATGGCTATATAGCACTAAACTAATTGTGTTGTATCAAAGAGGCTGTAATGAAAAAACACACACATATGAGAAAAAACAATAATTCATTTTTCTTAATTAAACAATTGAAGCTGGTACACTCGTATAATCACATAATCTGAAAGATATGAAATTACTTATAGTAAAAAGTTTCATTCACAAGTCATTTCAGGACGGTGTACGAATCATAAAGGCCTAGAATTCAGATAATAAACATTTCAGATCATGCTTTTATGATGTATGAAAATAATTCAGGAAATTGCTTTATCAGAGGTGCAACAAATGAAATCAGATTTTCATAAAAGAATATTCTTCTATTTTCATGCGATTGTGATGCATCATGCATCACATAAAAATGAAAGAGTGAACCCCATAAAAAGTGAAAAATAATTTCGTTAACCATGTAAAAAATCAATGAAATAACTCCTTTGATGCATTAACAGATTTTCAGCTGAAGATTATATTCGATCAACTGAAGAATATAAGCACGCTTTCTGTGTGATGTGTAAGAAGTGCAATGCTGGATATTTTGCTGGGTAGAAAACATGTTTTGAAATCTGCACGTATGGCAAATGTGGCAACTATGTTTGTAGAAGCTAAACACCCTACTTGAGGTTTGGCTTATTGCTTAAGAGCTCCAAGTAACATTTGTGTTAATGATACTCCTATTTTGTCCTTCTGACGTGGTCTGCGACAAATTATAGGTTATTATTCTTCTCTCATGCAAAACCATTCATTTCATCATACAACTGATTGATTATTGATATTATAAAATTTTGCTATCCATATGCTCACTGTTGAAAATCAGAAGTCATTGTTTTATTAAATTGAGTTTTTTTATACTGTTTGTCAAGATGATAATTCTAGAGTAGTTATTCAAAAGAAATGTTCCTAACCTAAAGAAAATTCAGTCTTCAATAAAATGACCACTGATTGTCAAAAACTTTCGATCTGATAGCCAAATTTAAAGAAGGCCAGTTTAATATTCATTATGGAAAAGGAAAAAATGCTTTTCCGACAGGAAAAATAAAGGATACTGTTCTTCTGTTGGAAAAAAAACAAAGTTTCAGAAACCC
>JAJQOW010000745.1:0-85479 GCA_037975125.1 Latrodectus hesperus | reverse complement strand
CTTGTATGCTTGATTCTTGAGATCCGCTTGTAAGTTTTCGTCGATAATAGGACAAATAGCACAATGACAGATGTTCAACCACAGAAGATAATGAAGAAAACACCCAGGGCCACGGTGGGAATCGAACCCACACTCCTACGCTCTCAAGCGATTAACGGAGTGATTCTTTTGACCACTCAGCCACGGAGCGCCCCGAAATACTTTTCATAAGCAAAAGCAATTTCATTTGTTTTCACTTTCAATCGAATTTAATCAATTTGACATAAAAATGCATTTTATTGTTTTTTTTATTTTTTTGTTTTTTTAACCCTTTTGCTAAAATGTATACATTATTTAAAAAAAAAATTAAACAAATTCTCAAAGTAAAATCTTTGGTAATGGTACGTGTACCTTCCTGGGGCTTGAGCAGCCTCCAGGCGCGTCGGCAGGTGGTGGATCGCCGAATGTCCTGTAGGAATGACAGGATAGCCTTGAATATAGAATCAGAGGCCGCGAACCAGCTCCCGTAAACCCTGGTGTTATGCGATCCGTGCCTAGGGCTAATTGGCACCGCGGTATTGGTGTCTTAACGGAGCCTCTAGTTGCCTGGCGAACTTCTAGAGTAACTTGCCTTGCCCAGTAACTCAGGCAATGCTGGGTGGACTTATATTACCTGAGCTTTTTAATTGTTATCTTGTGGCTGAAAAGACACAAGATATAACAATCCTTTCTGCATTTGCAGGTGATGCCTCTGTAGTAGATTTTGCTGAAAAAGACAAGGGAACTCAGAGGCAATCTTGTAAAGGGGCAGCAATGAATCCTTCACAGGAGGTAGAAATGACCTCCAAACCATATTCTTCTGGTAAAAGTCAGGACGCTATCCCTAGCATGACTGACTTTCTGACCAGATGGGACTGTTTCAGCAAGACCTTATCTGCTGGAAATGTCATACGAAAAGGAAACGGCAGAGCATATCATTTATGAATGCGAGGCTCTTGCCCTCCCTAGATTAACTTCTTTAGGCATCATCCATACTAGAGAGTTACACCTAGACTCCATTAAAGGGTTATCGGACTTTATTAATAAAGTGGGTGACCCGAGCAACTGGAACTAGGAAACATTGGGTTTGGAGTTAATGGTACAAAATGCTGATAAAAGCAGTCCCAATGACATACAAACCCAATTCTAAGAAGAAGAAGAAAATCTTTGGTTAATTTGAATATTCAGCACCTTACATATCTGTCTCAATGAAATAAAAAAAGGGAATGAGGGATTAAATACCATAAAATAAAAAGAAAAGAACGGGAATAGCAATGGTTCTAGATATGCTAATTAATCACTAATAGTCAGAGAGAAGCAGGGCTCTGGTAATAAAAAGATTGTGTGAGACATAGAAGATAATATATATATATATATATATATATATATATATATATATATGAGGTATGGAGTATACCTGATGAAGCACCTCAACATGATGACATCATCAAGTGCTTGCTGCTTCAACAACGATCCTGGGGTCAATTGTTAGAAAAAGATTTTGAGATGATAACATTTATTGTAGTCAGGAGGATCTATTATGTAGAGAGGGTAAAAGCAGAGACAGTTATACTTTAATATCCTAACACCCTCCCACAATGTCGACACATTTACCCGAAATGCTAATTAGTGTCTCCAATTTCTAATATAGCTAAGCATTTGTAATGCTTAATAGCAGGTGAAGCTTTTGTTAGTACATCTGCTCCCATATCTTCTGTTGGTATATGCTGTATGTCTATTCGCCCGTTTTTAAGAGCTTCCCTTACAAAGTGATGTCCAACATCTATATGTTTCGTTAACTTTTGGAAAACTGGATTTTCTGCCAATTTTAAGGCTCCTTTATTATCAGAAAATATGAGCACTTTTTCCAAATTACAATTGCGCAATTCATTAATTAAATTACAAAGCTAAATAGCCTCTTTCGTACCATCCGATAATGCCATATATTCTGCTTTCAGTAGAGGAAAGAGCTACGGTACTTTGCTTACGGCAGTCCCAGCTAATTAAACTTCCATTTAACATAAAGCAGTACCCGGTATATGACTTGCGATCATCAGACAATCACTCCAATCGGAGTCAGTATACCCAAACAGGGGCTCACCTGTATGTTTAAAAACTAATCCATGATTAATTGTCTTTTTCAAATATCGCAGTACACGTTTCGCTGCAGTCCAATGAGTTTTATCATTACAATTTAAAAATTGACTCAACTGACTGATTGCATTTGAAATGTCTGGTCTAGTTGAAACAGATAAATACATCAGAATACCGATTAATTCGCGATAGAGTAACTTTTCTTCATTAGATTTTTCAACCCTTTTTAATCGAATACTAACATCGATAGGACACGCCACAGGTTTAGCTTCTGACATATCAAATAGATTCAAAAGTTCTCGAACATAACCCTCTTGGTTCATAATAACAAATCCATTTCCTCGCTTAAAGTTTATTCCTAAGCAATAATTAACTAATCCTACATATTTAACTTCTAATTCTTTATTAACATGAGTTTTAAATTTTTAAATTTTATTCGTATCTTGGGACATAAATAATATATCATCAACATACACTAAAATTATGGTTAATCCTTTTTCATCTTATCTTTAATATAATATATACAAGGATCAGCATCGGTTTGCTTCGCTAAAATTTCATTTAATTTAAAATTCCAGCATCTGCCGGCCTGTTTTAAACCGTAAAGAGATTTCTTTAAAAGTAATATTTTATCTTCTTATCTTAAAGATTTCAACAATCTATTGGCCATTTTAGAAATATCATTAGGTTTTTCATTTATAACTAAATGTTCAAGTATTTCTTCAAAATAATCTAAGCATTCCATATAAATATTTTCTTTCAGCTTGCCATTTAAATAAGCCATTGCTACATCAAACTGATGAATTTCTAGATTTAATTCTGCAGATAAAGACGCCATGAGGCATAGTGAACTGCTACGCGCAACTGGGGAAAACGTCTCATTATAATCCATTCCTGGTTTTTGACTAAAACCTTTTGCAATAAATCGAGCTTTATTTTTCAGTTTAGAACCATCAGTGCTGAATTTGTTAGTTAAAACAAAACGACTCCCCAAACTTTTTCCGATGTCGACCTATCCACTAATTTAAAAGTTTCTTTTTTCAAAACACTCTTCCCTTCATTGACCAATGCCTGGTACCACAGAGGAGCATTCGGACCCTTGAGCGCTATCTTGATGAGGATCTCCTCATTGCAGCTGTAAGTAACATTCGCCCCGCCAAGTCCACTAGAGGATCTTTCTAGAGTTTTCTTTCATGAAGAACTACTGTCCTTCAGTAGTAAAAAAGATATGCATCCAGCACATCTAAAGCAATTGGCTCTGGAAACAATACATAGTTCCCCATTAGGGGCAGTTCGGATATTCACTCATGGAAGTAAACAAAGACAATGGTAACACAGGCAGTGGAGTCGTGGTCAATGGTGATTGTAATTCCCAACGGCGTTACAAAACTGAACAGGAGAAACCCAAACTTTTGTTCTGTCTTTAGATCGGAATTGATAGCCATTGACGAGGCCCTAAAATTTATGATCTCGATTAGCAGCACTTGCGGCATCTGGATTTACTCAGACAGCAGGAGCTCCATTCAATACCTAAGCAGATGGAGATGCATTAATGACAGGCTCGGCATGGACATTGTAAACAAACTTAAGAGTTACTCTTTCACATAATGACATTCATCTACAGTGGATTCCCTCCCATGTGGACCTCCACTTCAATGACTTGGCCAATGAATTGGCTAAGGAGGGCTCTGCTGAAACAACTGAAAATGGTGGACTACTTACGTTTAGTGAAATTTCTCAAAGGTCAAAGCCGAAAACAGCAAGACTTGGAGGATCATACCTACTCATGACTGGTACGAACAAAACCATCCTGGTTCTGCCTTGGAGCTGAAGGGCAATAGGAAATTGCAAACCACCATTACCAGGCTCATTACTGGACATACTCGCACCCTTAGATTCGTTCAGGGTCAGAAAGTGTTCCCTGTGTGCCTCAGGTGTAATTTCCACCAAGCTTCTCCGGACCTTCTGCTATCCTGTCTGGGTTTGGATAAGAGAGATCTTTTTGATAACCCTGCGCTGGTTAGGGACTTTCTCTGGGCAAACGATCTACTGGACTTGGTCTAGATTGTACTAGATCAAGTGGAATAAGGAACAACAACAACAAGTAACATTCGCCGACGGGGGGTCCATTGGTTCTGTCCCGCGTATTATCTCCCTATTACGCAAAGAAAGAGTATCCCTCCCAGGGTTCAAAGGTGAGCTGGGAGAATCACATAAATCGTCCGCTCTCTTAGGGGACTTAACGCTTTCGTTTCGCATCTCTTCTTTAGTTTCAGATGTTTTTATTTTTGTTCTTGCATCACTCTGCGCTCTACCCATATTTTAAAAAGATACTATTTCTTACTCAAAGAATTTTCCAGCAATTGGAGATGCGGCGCGGTTATTTCTCTCAAGAAATTCTACTTCTACATACGATTTATTTTCGTATTCTTCAAAACTTTTACGCTTCTGGAAATAACAAATTTTTTCTCATTTGGAAAATATATGCGAAATTTTTCGAATTTTCAGAATAGCCTACAAATATGCCTTTCTTTGATCTCGCAGAGAATTTATGATTCGGCTTGTTTTCTAAGCAATATGCAGTGCAACCAAAAGTTTTAAAATAGCTAACGTTTGGTTTTATATTAAACCACAACTCATATGGTGTTTTCCATTAAGTGATTTTTTTGGGCACCTATTACGCACACATAATTCGCCGTATTTATTGCTTCTGCCCATAAATCGAAAGTTTGATTTGACTGTGATAAAAGGCAACGCTCCATTTCAACTAACGTTCTATTATTACGTTCAGCTACCCCACATTGTTCG
Organism: Latrodectus hesperus; assembly: GCA_037975125.1. Classification (NCBI taxonomy): domain Eukaryota; kingdom Metazoa; phylum Arthropoda; class Arachnida; order Araneae; family Theridiidae; genus Latrodectus; species Latrodectus hesperus. Next base: position 80,559 of record JAJQOW010000745.1, on the reverse strand, counting down.
GAAGAATAAGGAGCTGTTAATCGATGTTCAATGCCATTTGGTTTAAGAAAATTATCAAATTTATCGTTTATAAGCCCTACTCCATTATCGCTCATAAAAGCTTTAATTTTAGTAGATTTTTGATTTTCCCCCATAGAGCTTTTATTTCTTTAAATGCATTAAGGGCATCACTTTTACATTTCAGAAATTTAGCAGCGCAATATCGCGAACAATCATCTATAAATGTCATATTTTCTCGAATCGAGAGGGTTTATCGTACAGATACATGCCTACTGAAACAAGGCTCAACTCGAGCAATATAGATTGGTTTTATTATTGTCCAAGGCCAAAAAGGCCATCATCCCAAAAAAGTAGCTCCATTACAGCGCTTTCCAGTTACTCAACGACAATGGAATGCCTATAGCTATCGATGCTCTTGTACTCCACTTCCCCAATCATATTCAAGAAATGATGTATCTTAGTGATTTCTGATTCATTTAATTTCTGGGCGGAAGCGTATCTTACACCTAAAATAAAAAATGAAACCGTTATTAGAGCATTAGAAGATTTTATTAGTCGACACGGAGTACCTTCTTTTCTAAATTCCATTTCCATCGTTGTTTTAGAGTTAAGCTGAGTGTTCAGAGTTGGAGTCATACGTCTTAAGAGCATAAGAGGCGTAATCCCACCTGAGTGAAAAGTGGGATATATTGGAAGAAAAATAAGTAATTTGAGAAAGGCTGTGTACCATGAAGGATAATGGACAATGATATAGTTGAATCAATCTGGATCGATTTTTCTAGGCTGCTTCGCATTCGCACTGCCCTTTTATCTTTTCCAATATTTTTCATACAGAGGTGTTTCTTCGAAAAGTCTTTGTTTTCTGAATGTTGCGCATCTATATTTCTTAGCCTTCTGTTGCTTAGAATAATGAGGGCTGACAAAGGCAATATTTGACAACTTCAGCTATAAATATAATATAGCAAGTTAGTTTTATCAAATAGCGGTATCAAAGTATTGCATGTCATTGCAATACTTTGATATTTTATGTTCAATATCAAAATTTTCGCTGAATTGATAATGTGATTTCAGGGCACTGTAACGCAGGAAAGATTACACAATAAACATTTTATTTTTGTTGCTTATATCACATAACACTGATTGTGCAATAGAAACGTTTATATGTGTGTGGTGTCAGATTTCATATGCAACACACGGAAATCTGTTTTTTTATAAAAACATTAACTAACATTAAAGGGAAGATGAATAAGGAAGTGCACATTAAATGGCGATAATATACTCAAATGTGCAGAGGATGCTGGAATTAGTTTTTAACACTCCTTTTGAATTCAAGTTATGTCCAATGGTATGTAATATGTTTGAAACTACTGAAGATTATAATTAAAACTCAAGAAGCAAATATTAATGGGCCAATATCATAAAATGTTTTTCGACAATATTATTGAATATTAAAATGATCCCAACTGGATAATATTATATAATATTGTATTTCAATATTAAATAATATTATTTGATATTATATAATATTGTTTTATGTTCCGTTTCGAAGTTAAATAACACATTCGATTCTGACTTTGGATATTATTCCATTATAATCTTATTTATTATTGAATTTGAATATCAAATATCCCATTTTGGTACTGGAAGAGAATTTTGATGTTCAAATTATTCTAATGTTGTGTTTATACTGAACCGAATTATCTTGAAAAACTTTTAAATAAAATGTTTCACATAATAAAAAAATTAACATATTTAATTTATATTTTATTAATTAAATATTGAATGTGCAACTAAGCACTTCCTTTGAATAGATACTTTAAATAGAATATTCTTTGCATAAAATTTTACTCGTTAGGATATTTGATTTTTCATATATTTTTAAGCTTGTAATTTTTAGTGAGGAAATATGCAGCATAAATGGGATTAACTACGCTCACATTATGGAAGTTCTGTTCTTAAAGATTTTAACGCACTTTAATTTTTTAATGTATATTCCTGATAGTAATCAAGATTTCCGAATGTTACTAACTACAATATATAATCTGATGCACAATATTTCATTACAGCGAAAATTTGTTAACTTAAAATTACTAAATAAATATTTCTTATAAGCTAGTATAATTTAAATTACATTTGATTTCAGTGTTTTATAATGGAACATCCGTGAATTTATTGTGATAAAATCTAAGCCACACAAATATATATATATATATATATATATATATATATATTAAATCTGACGCACAATATTTCATTACAGCTAAAATTTGTTAACTTAAAATTACTAAATAAATATTTCATATAAGCTAGTATAATTTAAATTACATTTGATTGCAGTGTTTTATAATGGAACATCCGTGAATTTATTGTGATAAAATCTAAGACACACAAATATATATATATATATATATATATATATATATATATGTATATATATATATATATATATATATATGTATAATTATAATGTAAATTGAAACCTTAAAAAAAAAAGAAGAAAATGTAATATTACAATTTAGAGTTTGCAAAATTTCTAAAACATTTTTCAATCTTGAATAATAATTTTTAATGTTTTTAAAGAGCAAAGAAAATGACTGATGCACAGTCATGATTTTCAATTTTATTTAAAATTAAGCAGATTTAATTCACAGTTTGTTTACTTTCAATTCAAATACAACTAACATTTTTAATGAAAAACTAATTATAATACACTGATAGTATAAAAACAGTGTATACATTTTAAAAGCCAACAACCCACTTAAATTTAATAATCCTTAAACACACACAGTTACCTAAAAGCTTATTTAAAAATCTTAAAAAAGTTAAAATAATAGTGTGACTATTAATAAAAAGGAGTACTTTTTTTATAAAGCGTATGGAAGTTTTAAAATAACAAAAACACTGACTTAACACCTAATTTAGTTTCTTAGACTTAAACTCTTATAACTCTAAGACCTAACTTCAAATTTAACGGTAGGCTCTAATTGAAAATAAAAATACAATATAGTTTATCAAATTTATATTCAAATACGAAAAGTATGAATTTTTATTTACAACATTTAATTTGTGTTATTGATTTTATATTGTTGCCATAAAATTAAAATCATGGCTTTAATACTATATAATTTTTTTTACATGCAATCATAATTATTTTATGTTTTAAATGTTTTAAAAATTCTGCACTTTCTATAACTTTCAAAATATTGCACACACATTCAGTTTAATTATAAATCAATTTCTAGGTAGACTTTCTTACCCATAAAATCTCACAAGCTGCAGTTATTTTTTCTTAACGAAGCATCTTACTATGCTTGAGATAAAAAAAATTTGTAAGGTTTTTAATGTCATTAGCAGAGTATCTTGTGCTAAACAGAGGATGTTTGGTAGAAATAAATAGAATCGCCGAGAATTTTAAACAAAAATAAATTCTATCCTTAACTGAAATAAATGAAATATGAGCATTTTACTTTATCGCACCTAAATCACTGAAATAAAATGAACAGTATATTTAAATGTCTGCTTTATATATTCTTTCTTTTGCACTAAGAAAGAATTTATAAAAGACAGTTTTATTGATTTGAAGCCCTTTATTAAATAGATAAAAAGAGATAAGCATTAAGCTTATTTGTTGTATCAAAAAGCTGGAAATTTTCTTTCATTTGAAGTTACACACACACCAGTCACAGAAACCAGAAGTTTTTCTGGAATCTGTGACTCCAGAAAAACTTTTGTTGTTGTTGTCTTGTGTCAGCTAGGCTGGGATTGTGTGATGTGTTGCTGCACTTTTCCAACCGAACCATATTTTGGTGCAGAGTAGATACCCATCTAAAGAAAATACAAAAACAAGATAGACAGAGAGAGAAAGTAGATCCATGCCCGAACTGGGATTCGAACCCATGACTTCCCAATCCGCATTCAGGCCCTCTGATCAGTGTGGACAGGGTAAGCGGCCAGCAAAACTTGTATGATTTCTTTGCAGCTGTATTCTGTAGCACTGTGAACGACTGTATTCTTCACAGCACAAGCAGCTAAAAAAAAATAGGTAATTATAAATATTTCATTGATTTTCATTTAAAATTTGGGAAAGAAAAGATAAGTGCACATAAAAAAGAAATTAACACTCTTTCAAAAATGTACATTAAAAAAGTATACCTAATAAATCAAAATTTCTTTTAATTAAGCGAAAATTTTAAAGATTTAAGGAATTAAAAAAATATTTTTATTTTTACATAGAATTACTTGCATTTAATTTAATTTTATATCTCATGCATAAACTGGTTACACACATTTCAATGAGTCTTTATAGAAATAGAAATTACAGAAGAAATCTTATTTACTTAAAAAGTTTACATAGAGGTAACTGAAAAATGAAAATACTGAGATACTTTATTATATATTACTTCATTTTTCTCAGAAGTAAAAACTAACCTTGAACGTGATGTTTGTTTTTATAAATAGCTTAATAATTTAAAAACATTAAATTTAATTTAATTATAAATTCAAAAATTAAACTACGGGCAGAAATTTTAATTGCTGAATGCAATAAATAAACAAGAAAAATAACTCGCAGTATTTTACTTGCTTATAAAAATTTACAACACTTAAATTTATTAGTTTATGTGTCCTCTGAGTGGTTAGCGTTTCTGACTCTTGAGCTGTTGGTCCCGGGTTCGAATCCCGGTTCGGGCATGGATGTTTCTTTCCTTCTCTGTGTTTCTCTGTCGTTTCTTCCGTGATGTTGTATGAATGTGGCCCACCCTACAAACGGGTTTGTGGTGGTATGGCGCGGGCAACGCTACTCGCCTCCGTGACTTGGTTCACAGGTGCCCGCTGGGTAACGACAAATGAGTAGCACTTTCTGGCCTTGTTGTGGCATAGGGTTCGTCACCCAAGTGTGCCCGCCGTTGGAAAAAAAGTTTATGTGTCCTATTCAATCTTTAGAACATGTCTGAAAATAAAATTCATACAAATGAATATAATATAATTATATATTTAGAACAAAAAAGGAAGTAGTTTAATATATTTTACGAAAAATAATTAATTTTTAGCACTTAACTTGAGGAAAATTATCTTCAATCTCCAATGATATAAACTGCTGGATATGCACAAGTGTCCTGTAAATATTCAAAGTATAGGTATTTTCATATTTTTAAATATGAATGTTTGGTTGGAATTTAACAATTAATGCAAATTAATATGGCACAGTAAAAATTAAAAAGTAGATGCAGCTGTACGTTGGGTATTCGCGAGTTGGAAAACAATCAAATATATTTGTTCTTTCAATCCAGAACCAGATATTTAAACCAGATAGAAAAACAAAAAATGTTGCACTTTTACAAGCTCTACTAAGATAAAGTCTACCATCAATCATCAAATATATTCATTTCATGATGATATTTAATAATTAGAAAATTATTGTTCAATTAAAATTCGTTTGTAATATTGTATAATATCACAAGCGATGAAATATGTTTATTCTACCGTCAACTACGTATATCCATGTTTTGTACATATCTTATATTCAAATGACATATTTGTAGGGATAATTTTACTGTTAATTTTCCTTTGATGTATTGCATACATTTGATCATTCATAAATTATGTTTGAGGTAGTAAAACTGCCTTTTTGTTCAAACAAAGCAACGTGTGAACACAGCTAGTAAATTATAAATTATAAAATGTCTTCATCTATGAGTGCCGCAATACCAAGTTCATTGTCACACTAGGAGAAATAAAAATATAAGGACAGTTTTCTGAAAAAAATATAGTTTTATAATAAAGTAAATACCACAAATACTATTGTGTCCATAAATTAAGGATAATGCAAGTTTAGGCAAAGAAAGGGACAGAAGCAAAACAAATGTGACTTATTTGTAAAGTCTATTTATTAAACAAAAGGTAAAGAGCAAAAAAGATGCTATATGTTTGACATCATTAATAAAAATTGCGCTTTTCACTCCTTGGAGCAAACTTCAAAAAAGAACCTATTTACAAAAACCAAGATAACATGGTTGGTATGATGGTTAATATACAGTATGCCCACATGCACGATGCAATACAGGTCGTACAATGCCTAGGCATGCTAAGTATCAAACTATCGATCTGATCTTGGGAAATATTACACCACTCACATCAAGCAATGCTCTCCGAAATTCCGATAGACATGTGGGAGGGGGTTGACGGATTACAATTTGTCATCCAAGCATGTCCCACTCATACTCTATTGGATTCAAGTCCGTTGAGTATGCTGGCCATTCAATATGGGTGATATCCTCCGATACAAGGCATTCGTCTACAATGTTTGCGCGGTGAAGACGGGCGTTGTCATCCATTAACAGAAATTCCTCACCCATGGCGCCCCGAAACAAACCTACATGTTGTTCCAAAATGAATCCCGGTAGATATGGTCTGTCATGGTTACATTCTGAACAGGAGGGTTAGTTTTGGAATCTAGAATAATTCCTACCCAAACGAACGTTCCTACACCACAGTAACGGTGTCATTCAATGGTGTTCTCGTGGTGGTAACGGGTACCTGTACCTAACCTGGCTTATAAAATACAAGAAATTAAAAAAAATTGCTATGAAAAATTAATTTTTTTTGCAAATATGATCTTAGTCCATATGAAATTCTGGTGAGAATCAGACTAAAAGCTAAACCTGGACTCGTTGGAAACCATCACACAAGACCACTGTTGCGGTGTCCACATTGCATGCTCTCTACTTTAGCCTAACCACAAGCGACAGTGAGTTGCGGTAAGTGGAACACATCTGACAGGCCTACGAACATATAGACCAATGTGTCCTCAGCGTCTGAACTCGGTCCGCCTTGAAACTGTCGTACCGGTAGCTGAAGAGAGCTGACGAGCAAGGTCTGATACTGTGCTCCATCTATTTCTTTTGGCGGTAACTGCCAAATACCCGTTCTCATTCGCGTTGTAACTAGAGGGTGACCTGTGCTGTAACGTCTACTCACATTACCATCATCTTGGAACCGTTGTCAAAGCCTGGAGATGATACTCAGGGTGATTCCAAGTTCCTTGGATATTTGCTGCTGGGTATGCCCACATTCCAGACGGCCGATAATTCTACCACGTAAAACATTATCTAAATGTTTCCTTTATGCCATAACTGTGCGGTTATTGCACTAAAAGACTTTTAAAGCAGTTGTGGACAGTTTTACTTCTTTGCATCCATTCCTTACATACCCCTCTCTTATACTCTCGATCATCGTGACGTACTATCGGCTCCATGTGGTGGTTTCTTTTAATTTGCATATTATTCTTCAAGATGTTTGTGATAATTCTACACATGTGAAATTTTTATTTTAGGGTTCAATTTCTGTGTGTTTCTGAATTATCCTTAATTTATGAACATGAGTGTCGATTAACAGGCGCGTTTTTTGGTAAATGCATTCTTTAATTTTAAAATGGATAGGGTATTTAGTTATTGTTAAACATTTTATATTTTATTATCTCACAAGACGAGTCTGAAACGCTTTTCTCCAAAAATATTTATTTTCTATAATAAATTATATATTTTCTTTAAATTGTATTTTTAATTTAATTTACCTTATAATATTAATGTAATTAAGTCATTCAAGTAGTATTTCCAATTCTCATGTTTAGTTGTGTAAAGGGAAAACGCATACCCTTTTGAGAATTTTTGTCCACGGAAAATATTTTCTTTTGCAATGAATCTCTTTACTGAAACGGTAAACTCAATATACAAAAAGTTTATTGCATTTACTTTATAAAGTTTTCCGAGAGAAAGGTTAACATTCCACACTTACGTTTATGCGCACACAAGGCGAATCAAACATAAGGGTGATTTTCTTCAAAACTTTATTTTTCATAATAAATTATATATTTTTCTTAAATTGCATTTTAAGTTATATATAAATTCACAGTATACTATTAATGTACACTGGGGGTTTCGCGTTAGGCTGACCACCTAACTGGGACATATGCTTCGCACCTCAGGGCCCTCGGTCATGAAAACAGTTATGGGCACTGTATGCCTTAGCCCATATGGGCTGTCGTGCCATGGAGTTTAGTTTATACTATTAATGTAACCAAGTCTTTAAGTAGTATTTCCAAGTCTCATGTTTGGGTGTATAAAGTAAAATATATGGTATATTTCTTCTTAAATTTTTTATAATACACGCGCAATACATTTAAACTTCCAGTTATACTAAGCAAACCCATAAGTTTAAATATAGAATGTGTAACTGTTTTGAGTTATGGCAACACTTTAGACTACACAGATTTCGCAAACGAAATTCCATGTAGCATAATAGGAGACAAAAAAAATGGCTCTTTTCCCTAAAAGTTTCTTTTTTATAGCAAATCAAACGCCAAGATTAGCCTTTGGAATGCATTCAATATTAAATGCACCAACCATTTTAATGTGGAATGCTTATTTCTGAAAATATAACCAAATGTATAAATTTTACAATCGTGTAAATCACAAGTCTTTTACATTATCTCTCAGTCTTGTTGTATCAAGAATAATATGGGGATTGATACAGATGAGCGACCATAGGAGTGCGCGCAATGTGGTCAAGTATTCTCTCAGTCGAGTTGTCTCTCAGGATTCGCACAGGTGAGCGACCGTACGAATGCAAGCCACACAATAAAATATTCATTCATTCCTGACACTTGAAGAAGCACAAAAGAATAAACATACTGGAGAAATAATATTTGAATAAACTGTCGGATGCTTCACTGTGGTAATCTTATTTTTTTTCCAACGGCGGGCACTTTGAGGGTTGAACCTTATGCCACAACAAGGCCAGAAACTGCTACTCATTTGTCGTTACCCAGCGGGCACCTGTGAACCAAATCACGAAGGTGAGTCGCGTTACCCGCGTTATACCACCACAAACCCGTTTATAGGGTGGGCCACATTCATACATCATCACGCAAGAAAGGATAGAAAAACACAGGAAGAACAGAGAAAGAAAGTAACATCCATGTCCGAACCGGGACTCGAACCCAAGACCCACAGCTCAGGAGTCAGGAGCGCTAACCACTCAGCCATCGGTCGGCCTGGTAATCTTAGTGTACATGAGAATATCATCACTGAAAATTTCAACCTCACAGGCAAGATTGTAACTGTTCGTGAACTTCCTCGAGATGAAATAATTAACAAGAATCCCACAATCCAAAAACGGGAAGAAAATTAACTTTGCAGGCAAGTGTGTGATTCAAATTCCAAAATTTAATTAGCATTTAAAATTTTGCTATTTCAGCAAATAAAACCACCAGAATTGTGTTATTGCTATACTAATCAATTTGCTGCCGACCAACTTGTCTAGTGGTCAGCGTGCCTGACTACAGATAAGGAGGTTCTGGTTTCGAATCCCGGTTTGAGCATGGATGTACTTTTTCTCTATCTATCCTGTCTTTGTCCTTTCCTTGTATGAATGAGTTGTGAATGGTTGCCTACCCTATAAATGGGTCCCTATGGCATGTGTGTACTGAGGAAGTCGGACTCCACACCAAAATAGGGTTCAGTTGGAAAAGTGGAGCAGCGCACTCCATGTTTCCAGCCTAGCTGGCACACGACAATGAATGAATCAATCAATTTGCTCAAAATAATTAAGATTTTGCATTAAATATTTTAAGGAAGAACAATATTATTGTACTAATATATAAAAGATTTTATTTCAATATGGATTTAAACAGTCCTAAAATTCTTTTCAAATTATATGTTCTTTAATATCAAATTATAAAATATACAATGCAGTCACATTAATATGACTACCTCTATCAAAAGCCAGAATAATTACCTTTCACAGAGTGGACTGCTGGGAGACGTACATGAAGGAAGTCAATTAGATTCTTGAAGGTGTTCACTTGGATAGTGAGCTTTGGCCAGCTGCGCTAGATTACATAAGTGTAGATCCATGATGTCAATTTTATCGTTAAAAATTGCAAAAAACCATTTATCTTAACGGAATCTATCTTAACTTTATCTTAACCATTTATCTTAATCATTTATCTTACTTTATAAGATAGAAGATAAAGTTAAGATATTATAAGATACAAGATAAAGTTAACCATTTATCTTAACTTTATCTTGGTTGTAAAAAGGCAAGTTTCACTTGCCTTTTTACAACCAAGGAACTCCATGATCTTTGTCCAATGAGTCTATTAATAATCGACAAACAATTTCTATTCCAAATAAACATTGGAGTCTTGCAGCTAGTTTAACACATTTAATTGAAATTAACTTTACTACAAACACATAATTACTCAACATAAACAGCACACAATATTAAAAAGGGAAACAAATGAAATATCTACTATTCATTCACATAACATCTTTCCCCGAGCGTGGCTCAGTATCAACTGAGGTTTCTTTGGCAGTGGCGCGACAGTTCCGCAACAGATGGGAGTTTGTGTCTCTCTCCCAATTTTGGATTCGAAGGTATACCTGTTCGAATTTAAACATCAAGATCAGTTCTATGATTCGCCTGTAAAAAATTAAACACACAAATATTAATAAACTGATTACAATGTAATTCAATAAAACAAAAGTAATTTAAAGTCTTTTAGTTGGTTTTATCAATCGTCCATAACTGGAATATATAACGTCTTGGTTATCAGGGATTAAATCTTTGGCTTGGCGAGGACCATCATCATTCCATCCACTGGAAGAGCTCACTGCTGGAAAATCAATCGTTGCCACTTCTATTGGATTAAGTCTTTGTATGGGTCTCAAAACACTTCCAGACAGAGTCTTAAGTTCCACTTAACGTACCTTTCCATCCTTTCCAGGAAAAACTTTCAAAACTTTTGCCAAAGGCCAGTTGATTCGCTTGTTGTTTGCATCTCCGATGAGAACAAGATCTCCTTCTTTTATGGATGATCCCCTTTTTACTTTGGAATAATCTTTTAACAATCCAAGATATTCAGTTCTAAATCGGCTTCGAAGATCTCGCCGTAATTTCAACCGGTAAGCGTGTCTCCTATTCAATTTTCTTGAATCGATGATGTCAAATTCAGGAACGCCTACATCTTTAATTTCTTTTAGGAACGTAGATGGAGTGAGGGCTGACAGATCGTTTGGATCTTCTGAAAGGTACGTCAACGGACGAGAGTTAATGAGACTTTCAGCATCGCGAACTCAAGCTCTAACTCTTCTTCATTCAGACAAGCCTTTCTTAGTAGCCTTTTCAGAATGCCTTTTAATACTCCTATCAATCCCTCCCAGAAACCTCCCCACCATGGGGCTGAGGGTGGATTAAATTTCCAAGAAATTCTTTTCTTTGAAGCAAAATCTTCGACTTTACTCCGATCGATAGTTCTTATAAGATTTGCTGTTCCTACAAGATTTATGCCATTGTCCGAATATACAGTAGAAGGACGTTCTCTCCGCGCAATAAAACGACGAAACACCAGGATAAAGCAGTCAGTGAACAAGGAAGATACCAACTCGAGATGCACCGCTCGATATTTCACGCATGTGATGAGTACCACCCAACATTTTCTTCCTCCTTTGAGGTACAATGGCCCACACAAGTCGATACCGATTACTTCAAAGACAGCCGCATCTCGGGCACGATCCTCTGAAAGAGGGATGCTTTCGGCTTCAAGTCCAACAGAATAGAAAATCTTTTACACTTAGTAAAGTTTCTTATCACACTTCGCACTGTCTTTCTAGTTTTGATTATCCAACAGGATTCTCTGAGATGAGACATCAATGTTTGAGTACCAGCATGACCAAGTTCGATGTGCTTACTCATGATTAACTTTTCAACCAGATTATGTTTACTTGGCAATAATATGGGAAATCTAAAAGTTTCTAAATCTTTTCTTGGGGTTATTCTTGTCGAAACTCGCAATAGACCATCACTATCTTTTATGGTTCGGAAGTTTTTCTTATCCAGTAAAGGATTCTCTTTGAATTTCTTTTCAAATGAACCTCTCAGATGTTTCGATTTCTTCAATCTCCAATTTTCCTCTTTTTCTGTCTCTACTATTTCTTTGGATATTCCTGCAGAATCTAATGACATAAGTCATGATTTTCACAACTTTATTGGAGGAGGATATTCTATGGAAGAATTCAAATCTGTAAGTAACTAAATTTGTTGCAGAGATCACTGTTTTCTTTCTTTCTGAAAAGACATCTTCGTCAGCAGAAATTTCGCTAGCAGGCCAATCTTCTAGTGGCAGCTTCAGCCAATCTGGTCCTTCCCACCACTGGGATTTCAATAAATCTTTCGGATTGCATTCCCTTGAGGGTAAACCGGCGGGATTATATTTTCCTTGAATATGCAGACAATCCTCTGGATCTGTCAGCTTCCGAATTTCATTCACTCCGTTCACAACAAATGTGGCCCAATTATCCGGCATTTTGATTCAGTACAAGGCATTTATCGAGTCAGTGTAGAAAAAAGTTCGTATATTGTTCATACTTCAATCTTTTTTGACAGTGTGAGCGAGTTTGGCTCCAATGGTGCACGCAAGAATTTCTAATGTAGGAGTAATTATTGATTTTAAAGGTTCTACCTTTGACTTAGCCTGTAATAATTGATAATTAACTATTCCCACTATATCATTTCTAACAAAAATTGATACTGCGTAAGCAGATTTGCTAGCATCTACTAAGACGTGGAGAGTCGTATTCGCAACAAGCTTGGGTAGTTCTCTAGGGGGATCTTTTAAATATTTTAATTCATTGACCCAATTTAGAAATGTTTTTTTCAAATTATCCGGAAGTATTCAAATTATCCCAATTTATTTTTTCTTTCCAACATTCCTGTAGTATTAATTTTGGAACAAGAGTAACAGGACTTGTGAACCCAATAGGATCAAATATTCTACTCAATATCGATAGTACATTTCGTTTACTTGGCACTAATGAATTCTCCTTTACCTCACAGGACAAAGTATCATTATATAAATCCCATTTAAGGCCCAAAACTGGAACAATTTCTTTATAATCATCCCCATGCATATTCAAAATTGAAATGTCTTCATCCCTTCTTAGCCGGTTATGTTTCCAATCCCTCAAGCCAAATTGCGCAGAAGTCATAGAAAAGAATTCAACTCATCCATTGTGTTCAAACTTGTAGCACAATTGTCTACTTTAATAGAATCTCTAAGTTTTAAAGCTGTATCTTTTTTAGAGTCACTTACATTTTCTAAATGATAACAGATAGTCGCGGCAAGTAAAAATGGGCTGGCATTCACTCCAAAAACTGCACGGCAATGGGAGTAAACAATCTATTTCTCCGGATCATTTCTCTCCCACCATAAAAACCAAAGTAATTTCCTGTCAGGGGGAGCTAAGTTAATTTGTTGAAAAGCTCTGCGGATATCCGAAATTATCCCAAATTTTCCTTGCCGAAATCTGTTAATCAGTTTATCAATAAACTCTAAATTATTTGGTTCTTTCTCAATACAATCATTCAAACTTCAAACGCCTTTCGGCAAGATTTCGATTATCTGATAATTCCGGGTGAGTCTCCAACCAGGGGAGTGACACGTCATATCTACCCTCTTCATCTGTTCTCAATGAACGAACAAAATGAACTTTTGCCTCTTCCTCAATCTCCAATCTTGTTTGAGAAAGACTAGGTACCGTTATTCCCAGTGAGTCAAGTGGCCATAAGTCAGAAATTTTTAAATCGCTAACATGGAAAGACAAAAGCACTACATTGACATTGGTAGTTTCCCCAGTCCTCCCCATTATAGTCCAACCGAAATGCGTATTCATAGCAACAAGACCTTTTGACAGATTTCTATTTTTCCAAGTAAACTGTTCTCCCCCATAATTTGTACCTATGAGTCCATGAATTTTATTTGCATTCTTATTAAATAAATAGAGATTTTCATTTATAGTAACGTCCCTAGGAAAATACCTTTCAATTTTAATTCTTTTATAATTTCTCTATTTTCCAATTTCGGAATCGGGGCACAAATTGTTTTTTTGTTTCATTACATTTAACAAATCCCACCTTGGGCATGGATGTTTGTAGTGGTTCGGAATCCACTTTAAGCCGTAAGTCCCGGTCTAATTAGCCCTCGTGTGCAAAAAATGACCGTTGAGCGACAAACAAACCAAACCAAACCATTACATTTAACGTACATTTAAAACTGTCGTCTGCATTATTTAACTTAATCACATATTTTTTATGCGTTTCTTTTTTCTGCAAACCCCCAAATAATCCATTTACAACAGTTTCCTCTCAACACTTTAATTTTATCTTACGTGCTGCATATTCCGATAAATAACTACAGGAGCTGCCAGTATCAATCATCATTCGCAATAAATATTTTTGTTTACCCTTCGAAATATTTACAATAAGAGTTTGGAACATTATTTTTTCTTTACTGGTGGGGTTATTTAAAGCGCAGTCCGTATCGGGTTTCGTTTTTGAGGGGCGGAATTATTTTCTTTTCCCCCTTCACCCTTCCCCATCGTATTTCTTCCCATGTAACATGTACCGTAAACGTGCCTGCTGGATCGTATCTTACACTCAACGTTAGCCTCGCAAGTAGAGGAGAGATGTCTCTTTTTAATTTTATCATTTAAACAACGAAAACAGGAGCCATACTGCTTACAAATGCCTATTTTTTCATCTAAATTCAAATTATTCGTGCAGAAAGCAGAGCAATGTTTAAGAGATCTACAAAATTAATTTATTTTTTTCAAATGCAGCACAGGCGAAAGCGAACGCAGTTCTATCGCCAGGAAAGTCGATACAGAGAAAAATGCAAACTAAAGAATAAACAAGAAGACGGAAAATAGGTACAGAGTTATGGCCTAAGGCCGATAAGAAGCTCTCTAGCCTCCCAATACCGGGAGTAGATGCAATTTTTCTTCAAAGCAGGACATAGCGGGAGGTGGTCTGCAGTCATCGCCTGATGGCCGCTGTAGAGGGGGCATGCAGGGCTACTGGCAATCTTGAGATTGTTTTTTTTTATCCAATGGCGGGCACACAAGGGTGAGTGAACCCTATGCCACAACAAGGCCAGAATCTGCTACTCATTTATCGTTACCCAGCGGGCACCTGTGAACCAAGTCACGGAGGCGAGTAGCGTTGCCCGCGCCATACCACCACAAACCCGTTTATAGGGCGGGCATCATTCATACAACATCACAGAAGAAAGGACAGAGAGAATAGAGAAGGAAAGAAACATCCATGCCCGAACCGGGACTCGAACCCAGGAACCACAGCACAGGAGTCAGGAGCACTAACCACTCAGCCATCGGTAATAAATAATATAGAAAAGAATTTTTTCCAACGGTGGGCACTTGAGGGTTGAACCCTATGCCACAACAAGGCCAGAAACTGCTACTGTGAACCAAGTCACGGAGGCGAGTAGCGATACCCGCGCCATGCCACCACAAACCCGTTTATAGGGTGGGTCACATTCATGCCACAACATACACACATCACGGAAGAGAGGACAGAGAGAACAGAGAAGGAAAGAAACATCCATGCTGAATCGGGATTCCAACCCAGGACCTCCTTGTCCGCAGTCAGGTACGCTGACCACTAGACAAGTTGGGCGGCATCTTGAGATTGTAGAGATGTGCATTAAGGCAGTCGTGCATTGTTGTCAGACGGAACGCAGCAACAGCTCTGTGCCTAGGGTAGTCCTGAAGATTACGGATAGCTGTGCTCCAGGCTTTATTTCTTATACTTTCTTCTAAGTTGGAGGCATGTGAGTTTTTTTACGGCAAATTTAATTTTTGAGGCGGCTGACCTATAGCAAACTGCCTCATAGTGGGTTTGCATGAGAGTGCACCCCTTTTTGGCCAACCTGTCTGCGGCTTCATTTCTACAAAATCGATCTACAAAATAAACAAATGCATTTTCCATTTCTCTTTTCTCCAACACTTTCATTCACTAATGCAGCTGCATCATGGTCGCCTAGAATCTTTCTCTATATGACTCATCGTTCTAGCAGGTGGTGTTTTGTTTTCAGAAATTGAGGAGTTCAAAGTTGGGAAAGTCATTTCTCTGGTTATGAGTTGCGCAGATAAAAATTCGAGCAGCTCATCAATTTCACTAGCAAAAGGGTTTTTTGTTCTTTTACTAAATTCAAACAATAGATCGCGGGGCAACAATTTAGTTCATATTGGTTAATAGTTTCCTTTTTCACAGATAAACTTTCCAAGCTTCTGATATTCTTTTGAATATTATTAAAAAGTGTTCCTGAAATTTTTTACGTCATTAGAGATTTTAATGGGCTTATTTGGAGATGGTTTTCAATGTGTGCATTTATTAAAATATTTTTATCACCAAATATTTTTATCAATCATCAATAAATTAATTGCGTAGTCATAATGTTCTGCCGTTAACTGTAAACCATCTCAATTGCATTAAACGCCGAACCTCCTAAAAAGCTAAATTAATTAATCAATTTTGCTTAAGTTTACATTTTCATGAATTGAAGAATTAGAACAATTCCAAAAATTCAACCACTGAGAAATTTCTCGAAAGTATTTTGGAAAAATTAATAATTTTGGCAATTTTAATCTTTCTTTTTGAAGGGTTTGAATTGGATTCTGAGCTGAACTGTTATGAGAAATATTATTTTCCTAAATAGAATTATTGGTTTCAGAGTCCCTGAATATAAATGTTTGTTGTTAATGTTAAATGCGAAATCTTGTTCTGGTTATTTTTTCTTGCTATTCTTCAAGACAGGCAAATTCCTTCTCAATTTCGTCAAACTTAATGAAACTTTCAACTTGCGAATCAATTAATTTTAATTCATCAAATTTTTTATAAAGAACTTCAAGAGATTCTTTTAACTCCTATGCACTAACATCCGATTTCTGACGGTCAGTTTCGATTTTAGCAATCTGCTTCGTAACTGAAGCTCTTAGAAAGCGAGGCTTTCTAAGAGCATATATTTAGTTCTTCTTCAGCCATTATGTTAGTAACAATCCATATGAATTATTCTTATATAAAATTCTCTCTCTCTCTCTCTTTTTAATCTTAGCATCATATTATTATCTTACTATAAATTATTGGAACTTATTAAATGCTGTTTATTAATTTCGATTTTCAAACATGCAAGGCAGTCGTTATTTCTAAATTGTAAGTAGCAGTCAATGTTAAAAGTCGTATGCGTAGCAGTCCCTGTTCTGGCACCAAATGTCAATTTTATCATTAAAAATTGCAATAAACTATTTATCTTAACTAGAGATAAATTTCACTTAAATTTCTACAATCAAGGAGCACCACGATCTTTTTCCGATGAGTCTATTTAATAATCGACAAATAATTTCCATTCTCAATAAACATTGGAGTTTTGCAATTAGTTTATAACTCATTTAATTGAAATTAACTTAACACAACAAACACATTATTACTAAACATAAACAGCCCACTACATTAAAAAGGGAAACAAAGGAAATGTCTAATATTCATTCCTAAAATATCATTCCCAGAGCGGATCTCACTAACAACTGAGGTTTCTATGGTAGTGGCGCGACAGTTGCGCAACAGATGGGAGTGTCACATGCAACGAAAAATGAGATGGTCCAACATATTCTTGATAGGTCTGAAGTCAGGTGATTTTCTGGCCAGGCGCTCTTCGAACCACGCACGTTCACTGCCATCTCTATGACTCCTCGTATTGTCCTGTTGGTAGATGCCTTCACCCTGAGGTAAAACATTGCGCATATGAGCAGGGACATAGCCAGCAAAATCAGATTCGTACTTGTTGTTGTTTACTAATGACACTTGGACGGGCCAAGCTATGCGAATTCAGTCGATTGGGAGCGTCTTTCGTTTTGAGCAGAGCACCATGTAGGTGAAAGTACGACTTTGCTCTACACACATGCCATAGGTACCTGTTTATAGGGTAGGCAATCATTCACTCCTCATTTATACAAGGAAAGGACAAAGACAGGAGAGAGAAAGTACTTTCATGCCCGAACCGGGATTCGAACCCAAGACCTCCTTATCCGTAGTCAGGCACGCTGACCACTAGACAAGTTGGTCGGCCGATGCGTACTTGAATGGCTTCATCGTGCTTTCCACAATGAGGAGTGCATCTGGGGAATGCCTAGAAAGCATTTCCTAAGCCATAATGCTCCAGCCTGGACTGTTCTTACAATGGTTGATGGTTGTTTGCTCTCAAAGGTGTCAGGTCAGCGTTCATCTTTCCGATAAAACATAAAACGTGATTTAACGGAAAACGCTATCTGTCTCTACTTAGTGGATGTCCAATGTCGGCACTCACATGTAAATTCCAGCCTTCGTCACCGATAAGCAGCATAGATGTTTGCTTCGAAAGCCCAGACGCAGTAACGTTCGGTGAACTATAGTTTGAGGGACACTGTAGGTAGCTGCTTGGTACAACTTGGCAGTCACTTGCTCATGGTAGCACGCATATTTGCCTGAATGCATCTCCACAGCCGTCGTTCATCTCTGTCATCTACAGTTTACCACGTCGCAAGCGACCAGTTCACAATATTATCGGTTTCGAAAATGCTTTCACCACTGGCCAAAAGTCAATGATTATGCTTTTTGCACGTCGTTTGTGCATTGTGCCAACGATAGCAATGTTTTCTGAATCCATTAAGCACTCTTTATTAAAAAGGTAAAGGGGAAAATTTGACAGCTTCTGTTGATCCGGAGACCTGGAGCACCTTGTCCTATGTTAGAACCTAAGGTAGAAGTCTGACATGGCTCCTATGCCTTCAGACCTTAGCTGAGCCTATTGGAACGGCCTTCACGCCTAGGGTGACCCTACCAGGAGATTACTCTCCCGACGTACTTCACGTTCCGCCCAGGTACACCCCCTCGCCGGCTAAAAGAGCACTCTTTGAGGCGGCCTGCAGGACTTGAAGGGGACTCTTTATTGTTGTTGTTGCTTATGACACTTGGACAAGCCAAGCTCGCTGTGCCTTGGTTATGCGAATTTAAGTCAATTGAGAGCGTCTTCCGTTTTAAATAGGGCACCATGAAGGTGGAAGTACGACTTTGCTCTAAGAATCCTCCGATAGATGGCCCCACCAGAAGATCCACTCCTTCAATTTTGACAATGATCTTGAAAGGGGAGAAAAATTTCTACAGACTATTTTACCCACAGTAACTGCTCAACGACCAACCACAGGACCTTTGATTCCACAGATTCAATGAGTATTCTTAATGCGAAAAGTTAATATCTGTTGTTGTTGCTTATGACACTTGGACAAGCCAAGCTCGCTATGTCTTTGGCAGTGCGAATTAAGTCAAAGGGAGCGTCTTTCGTTTTGGATCCGAGCACTACGAAGGTGAAAGTACGACTTTGCTGTTTTTAATGTGCCCCGTCATTTAGAACTACGGTCAAGTGACGAGGCTACACCTGAGCTGGCACCCTCCTCTCCACATCCACGATACACCAGCGGAAGGACTTTGGACGTCACACATTAACGTGGACACGTCCCCAACCCACGGAGTTCCAGCAACCCAGTGAAGGAGGGTACATCGTGGTCACCCTCCCAACCACTGCCCGCGGCAAATGATGCTTCACTTTGCTGAGCTTACGGGAAGCGGCGTGAAGCTACAGAACCATTGGAGTTAACGCACTCTATGAAACTATCAATTATACTGTGCTCCCTGCTGTCTTCTATGGTTGATTATTAGTCGAATTCGGAAGTGACTGGTTTGTGCATGTTGATGGCTTTGAATGTAATATTATCAAAATTGATTCTTATTGCATTTTATTTTCTATACATTAGAATGTGCCCTTGTGAAACAGTTTTAACCGTTCTTTTGTATTTTCAGATTGTATATTTATTGAAATGCAAATCAACTTGTAAATGTTTCTTAATTTCAAATTAAAACTCATTTATAATGATATATCATCTGCTTAGATTAATTTTTTGGTGCAATATGATCAACATTTAAATATTGAAATTCAATTAAAATACATAACATTAAAATCGACCCATTCGGTCGTTTAACAGCCGTATCTCTTTTTCAGTTCCAGAAGCATACTGGCAAGAACACAATATATTCAGTTTTTATAAACATTGTCACGGTTGCAGTTATATTCATTAATATTTACTTAAGTATCAAGACGACCGAATATTTCATTTTCATTTCCAACAAGTTTTATTGCCGCAAAGGTTTAAATGATTTTTTTTTTGTTTGTTTGTTTGTCGCTCAGCGGTCATTTTTTGCACACGAGGGTTAATCAGACCGAGACCTATGGTTTAAAGTGGACACTACAAGCATCCATGCCCAAGGTAGGATTCGAACCCACGAACTGCTGACCCGAAGGCAAGAGCGCTAACCATTCGGCTGCCAGTTCGGCAAGGTTCAAATAAGGACAAGCTGCGTTTTTTGTTGTGTTGGAGAATCGGCATTGATGCATTGATTGCTCCTGGATGCATAACTATTGACTGACATACTGTCATAAGCATTTTAGTATGCAACACTAATTTATCTTGGATGGAAAAATTAAAGATTTATAACGACAGACACTGAGTAAATTTAAGGAAATTACTTTAAATCAAAATCTCATTTTGTATAAAAATGGCGTGTTTTTAATAATTGTTAAAGATTAGTTTTCCGAATGACGCATTTTTTTTCCCCTAAAATGTTTCATTGAAATCTATTGGAAATTTACAATTTTGATTGCAATTACAAATGTGATGACCATAATCTAGAACCATTTACTTAAATGCTTTTATAAAAAAAAATAAAGGGTACTTTTCCGTTTCGCTGGTGCAGGCGACAAAGTCGCCAAAAATGATACAACCGGCGCTAGAGGGAATATCTTCTCTGGTAACCTTTTACTGCTAAGTTTCCTAAACATGTGACGGCCTTTTATTGTCAACGACTTTATTTCGACTCCTTTTTTTTTCCATTTCATAATTTTATACTACGTTGCTATATATACAAATTTAATAATTTCATTAAAACTCTCTAGAAAAAAACGGATTTGTTAGGATTATTATCTTAAAAAATAATAATCGTAACAAATTCACATAAAAAAATATGTAAAAAAATAGTAATAAGATTTTAAAATATGCATCACCCGATAAATTGTAATCTAATATAATTAGTAAATAAATTGAGGCTCTGGCACCCATCATTCCACGCATAGCGTGAACACGAGAACAACGATTAAATAAATAAATTTAAAAATTTTTATGTGTATACTGTGAGTTGTCGCCAATTGGTGACTTAATTTTCGCTTGGCGAGATTTGCTCCGGCGAAACGGAAACGTACCAAAAAAATTAACTTTATCAGCAAATTACATCAAATCCAGGTAATACTAAGTTGATTTAAGAATCGAAGTTTCGTTAAAAATCAAAGCATCTCAAAAATGAGAAAATCATTTTATTATCCTGTCTTAAGAATAAAGTAACTTTTTTATTCTTAAGAATTTCCTTAATTGTTGAAGTGAAAGCTATTAAATGTAAAATATCCTTTTTTTCTTAAAATATGATAAAATGCAACAAATCGCTTGTATCAATGCCGTCTTGTAATTTTTAATGCAGTGTTTAGCGTAAAAAAATTAAGAAATTAAAATTTTAAAGCAAAATACTGAATGTTTTTTTCTATTATTGTAATATTATTATTGTTCATTACTGTAAAATTAACTATGTTGCATTATTTATTACGAAATGTATTGTTTTTTCATTTATTATCTGACTTAATATTTTAACTCGGAACGCGGTACTTCTTTGTTTTCAGTTAGTTTAAAAAATCTTTAAAGATAACTTTTTGTCATTTAAACATTGAATACAAAGCTAATGACAAAATCACTATTTTTACAGCTTCTCATTGGCTGCTGCTAAGAACAAAGGAGGAATGCGCTGAAATTGTCGTCTGAAAGTTCTCTGCATTTCTCCCCTGGACACTCTTCATCTGAAATGAGCTTTTCTGGACAACGCTGCTTCGTCAGACTGATCCACGTAAGTTCCCGTACTTTGAAACTAAATATTTTTTGTTCTTAATCTTTTCAAGTTAATAACAAAAATTGTCTACTAAAGTTCTTTCCATAACTTTTAGGAAAGATCATCCTTTTTATCTTAATGATAATTATTGGATAAAATAAAGTATATACAGTGTGAATAATTTTAAAGTATTTTACATTTCTTGCACGCTGCATAATAGAGTCCAGTTTACGTTGCGATAAAGTTTTGTTTATATAATAAACATATTTTTATCCCATTTTCCATTTTTCATACCATTTTTTTAGTTGATAGAATTCGAACATTAACTAACGTAAGAAGGAAAAATTATCGACATAAGAATAAGTAAATGAATTAATTATTAATTTGAAGTATTATTTTCTAATATGCAATTTATTTAATACCATATTACAATAAAAATTTTATTAGGTATTTCGTGTCCTAAGTTAAATGGAAATTCTGAGAATAAGTTATTAAGCTGATAGATAAAATTATGATACAAATTCATCGATTTAATTTTCATATTAATTTAATTAGGTACATGAAAATCAAATTAAAAGTGTTTTATTACGAATTAATTTGGAGCTAAAAAAATTAAGAAAGAACCTGTCATTGACACTAATTCGATATAGATGTTTGATGTGGACCAAAAAATAAATTAGCTGTCCATTAATTTTATTTTACAGTTTTTATTAATAATTAAATACAAAATAAGTTATTCATTAAATGACTTATACAAATGGAAAACATTGAAATTCAAACGAATAAAAAATTCATAAAAATATTATTATTTTTTCGCTGTTTGCATTTATGAATAAGGGTAATTTCTAACTATTTCATCGTTCTGAAGTGTAATCTGCTTAAAGTGTATAAATATTAGTTTTAAGTTACATTTGGAAATTTAGAGAAAATTTCATTGTATAATTTACAATGCAACATTAGTATTATTTTGTTTCAAAATTGTATGTTTTATATTATTTTGCTTTTTTTATTAATTTAGGTATTTCCCTAAAAATAGTAAGATTGCTATTAATATATATTTATGAATTAATGTTTTGAATATCTTTGAGCATTTGTTGTAAGAAACAGCATGGAATGTCTTAATCTTTTATAATCGCAATTTATTTGAATTATCACAATTTAGATTATTTTATGGTGTTGAATTAAAAATAATTAGGTTAAATTTAGGTGGGTTTTAAACGATCAATTTTAATCATTAAAAGTGTATTAAATATAAGAATCTGTATTGTTAGGAATTAAGTATTTGGTTTGGATACCATTCTTTTTATTGTAAAAATGATTTGAAAATAATATATGTGTTTTAATAATGTTTATATATATATTATTATGCGAATATATGTTTATTATTTTTATTGTTTGTTTAAGTATGTCACATTAAAAATTTATAATTATCCGATGACCAATATAAATTTATTTTTAAAATTTTACTTAATTTATAAAAATTAGTGGGAAATATGCAATTTTAATACTACGTAGTTATATTATGTCATTTTCCACAAGTGAACCAAAACGTGTACTCCCATGAGTTTTCTTACTATACAGTAGTAATTAAGTTTATTCATTGTTCCAATTTATCTTAATAATGAGAAATATGAAGTAAAAAGTACCAACTTAAGATAGATAGATATGTGTGTGTGTAGGTGGGTGTGAGCGTATGTATGTTCCTTTTCTACTTAAGTGTTCGAATGCAATTTCAATCACTAATTATATCCATTTGTTAGAATATTTTGAAGAAAAAAGTCTCTAGATGTAGAAGCCGAGAAGGTGATCACTGATCGTGGTTTCGAATATCTCCTGGTCGTAGATATTTGTATAGATTTAGAATCCACTTTAAATTGACAGAGATTAATTAGCAATTAAGTGAATAAAATGACCATGGAGTGACAAATAAACTTAACAAAATTCTTTTTGTATAACCTTAGTAATTTTTTTTGTCTTAGAGAAGTTCATTTATTTCAAATTGAAACCAAACCTGTATAAAAAATAGTCATTTATGCAAAGCTTATTTAAATTTTAAATCCAGAAAGTTTGAAACGGTCACCAGAAATTTCTGATTAAGATAATAAATAATAATTAGTTTTAGTGAAATGAGAGATGGTTCTTATATTGTGTTGCAGCATTTTTTAAATAACTTGTAGTTTTTCTAAAGATTTCAATTTTTAGAAGTTCAGTATGAGTTATTGAAAAATATTTTGAAAATTTTTATTTAATAAATAATTGCCATTTTAGTTTTAAATTTTATCTCATAACCACTTAAATTAAAATATATATTGTAATTGTCATTCTTTGTATCATTGGTAAAATATTCCCATATATGAGTTAAGAATGATTTTTTTAAATACTTACTGTGTAAAGATTTTTATTAAAAATTTTAACTTTTCAATGATATAAAAGTAAAAATTTGCCGTATTTTAGATTTTTCTGAGAAAACTCACTCAGAAATAATTGGCATTACACTTTTTTGTCTTTTATTGATAGTAACTGATGGAGTAAATATTCAGATCTTTTTATGTATCTGATTTTGTATTTGTATTAAAAATAAGGTTTGCTTTTTTCACAAATTTTTATTGGTCTCCAAACTGATGTTTTTAATATTCAGATTTGCATTACCATTTATAGGTTAAGCATCTAATATTTTCAAATTTTAGCTTATTTAATAATTTAAATTTAGAAACTTAAGAACGTATTTCAATTATGTTTGGAAATAATGTGTGTGCGTTATTCTATATAGTTGTTCATATGTATTAAATAAGCATTTTTCTGTGTTACTATTAAATCAAACATAAGAGGAATTTATTGAATGAAAAATCTTCTCATTTTTAGTTTTGATGCGAAATTAAAAATTAAGTGAATATTTTCCTAAGTCACTTATGTTGACTTTTTGTACTCACTTAACAAAATGTGTTAATTTTAAAATTAGAAAATAATGTAATTGGTATAAGACTTTTTTTGGGAAAAAAACAATAATGTTAATTTTCAATTAGAATTACTTTTAAAAATGAATTTTTATTTTGGAAACGTATTTTAATCTTAAATAAAGCAATTCATGTTTAGTTTTGTTTGTTTAGCGTGGGAATTTTGTCCTACTTCCACTCAAAGATAATTTATTAATTATATATTTTTATTTACTTTTGCTGTAATATGTGGTTAATAACTCACTCAAAGATCCATTATTTTGTCATGATTTTTGCAGATATTTTTCTCATACTTAGTATCTAGGAAAAATCGAATAATTTCTACTATTAGCTTGTCTATTGTGCTCCAGCTTCTTCGTGGACTACAGCAACTCTTTCCCTTTATCATGAGCTCAGTTTAAGCTTGTATTTCATGCTTCGCCAGTGACCACCTAAGGGGTCTCAAATTTGTGCAAAGTCTGTGCATAAAATGTGAAGATGAACATGCCACGTTTGAGCATATCTTAAGCTGCTTGAATTTTGACTTGGAAGAGGCTTTTTGTAAGCCCCTTATGTTTTTGAATTTCCTGACTGCTTATGGATTTGTGGAGTTGATCTAGTATTTGAATTGGACCATCTGGGATTAGCAACAGCAACAAAAAAATTTGTTGTCTTTTATTAATAGTAGCTGATGGAGTAAATATCCAGATCTTTTTATGTATCTGATTTCTATTTGTATTAAAAATTAGGGGGTTTGCTTTTTTCACAAAATTTTATTGGTCTCTTAACTGATATCTTTAGTATTCAGATTTGCATTACAATTTATATCCAATATTAAGCATCTAATATTTTCAAATTTTAGCTTATTTGATAATTTTAAATTTAGAAACTTAAGAATGTATTTCAATCATGTTTAGAAATTATGTGTGTGCCTTATTCTATATAATTGTTCATATGTATTAAATAAACATTTTGGGTAACTATTAAATCAAATATTAGAGCAATTTCTTCTTCTTAACTGGCGTTACAGCCCTATGCAGGCCTTAGCCTCCAATACAACCTCCTTCCACTTTTCCCGCTTCAGAGTCAAATTTTTCCAATTCTTTATCTTCATGGTCTCCAGGTCCTTTTCCACATTATCAATCCATGTTTCTCTGGGTCTCCCCTTCTTCTTGCTATTGAATAAGTTAACCTTTGTTATTCTTTTTATGATATTTTTTTCATCTCTGCGGTGTACATGGCCAAGCAACCGTATTCTTTGTGCATTAATGAATCACACTATGTCTTTGTTTCTCACTAGGTGCATTAATTCTTTATTATTTCTTTTGATCCATACACCATTTTTAAGCCTTAGTCCATAGATTTTCCTTAATATTTTACGTTCAAAAATTCTAATATATTCCGAGTCCCTTACATTCAATGTCCATGTTTCTCCGGCATATATAACGATTGGTCTAATGAGTGTTTTATAGATTTGCAGTTTTGTTTTTCGTGATATCAATCTATTATTGAATAACATTTTATTTGTGTAGAAAGAGGCCAGCTTGCATTCTCTCGCATATTTCATTTTGTAGGCTATTGCCGTTGCAAATAAAAGTTCCAAGATCCTTGAATTGTGACACTCCTTCAAAATTTTTACCCTCGATTTCAATACTTCTTGGTTCGCTTCTAGATTCGTTGAGCAATATTATCAAATATTTGGTCTTGCTTTCGTTGATTTGTAGACCAACATTGTTGGCTCTACTTTCTCAAACTCTCAATAACATTCCTTTAAAGTCCTTTCATATATTTAGATGATCACAATGTCATCAGCATATGCACAAATTTGGCTGGATTTATGGTAGATTGTACCTCTCTGTGTGCAATTGGCTCAATAGCAGTATGTAGAGCTAGATTGAATAGTGTAGCCGAAAGTCCATCACTTTGTCTCACACCTTTGTAAAATGCAAAGGTATCACTCATTTTGCGGTTAACCTTAACGTTGGCTTTCGAGTTTTCCATCGTCATCCTTATCAATCTAGTTAATTTCTTTGGTATTTTCATTCCTGAAAGTTCTTCAAGTAGCCTTTTTCTATTTATACTGTAAAATGCTTGACGAAAGTCAATAAACAGTAAATGCAAATCAATATTGTGTGTGATAAGAGGAATTTATTAAGTGAAAAATATTCTCATGTTTAGTTTTGATGCGAAATTAAAAATTAAATGAATATTTTTCAAAGTCACTTATGTTGACTTTTTGTACTCGCTTACAAAATGTGTTCCTTTTCAGCTTACGGTAATAATGTAACTGGTGTAAATCTTTTTGAGAAAAACAAGATTGCTGATTGACAGTTAGAATTTCTTTTAGAAATGAATTTTTATTTTGGAGACTTGTTCTGATCATCAAAAAGATCAATTATTTTTGCGTATTTATTTCTAAATGGTTTTGCTGTGATTCTTGCAGATATTTTTCTCATACTTATTATCTGAGTAAAATAGAAATGATTAGTTTATTAAATGGAAACCGTACTTATATAACTTTTCTGGTTTAT
Organism: Latrodectus hesperus; assembly: GCA_037975125.1. Lineage (NCBI taxonomy): Eukaryota > Metazoa > Arthropoda > Arachnida > Araneae > Theridiidae > Latrodectus > Latrodectus hesperus. The sequence goes on along the minus strand of JAJQOW010000745.1, from coordinate 53,228 downwards.
TGTTTATTAGCAATGTATTCCAGTTCATTTCATTAATAATATAATTTCTTATATTTTGAACTGTAATTTTTAATTTCAATATGTTTTACGGAAATTGGTAGAAACTGATTTTAAAACGAAAAGATTTAGTTACTGTATTTGTATGGGTGAAGCATGTAAACAACAATTTACATTTATTTACTATATTTCATTTACTTTAAATGTTTCAAAAACTATCCAAATTAATAACATTTAAACTAAGAATTTTATCATTAAGATTATCTATACTTCATATGTGACTCTTATAAAATATAGGGGATATTCAAAAATATGTGACTATACTTGAAACATTATTATACTAGGTATTTTTTGTTTGGTTGTACCTTATTTTAATATGAACTAACGGCTTAAATACTATTAAGAATTAATATATTATAAAAACAAATATTTGGGCAAGAATATGAATCAAATGCATATAATACGAAATTTTACATATCATATTCATTAAAATAAGCAGTTTACATACAAAGACAATATCATGGTGATTCAAAGCTGATATTGCCAAATCATGGCAATATCAACGTTGAATCACCATAGTGTGTCATTTTTTATTCTTACTTATATGGTGTAGTATTTTATGAAAAACAGTTTCTAAATATAATTCACGTTTATAAATCATCATAGAAAATAATAAGTGATGTGGAAAAGTAAATATAATAGAAAAAATAAATGTCAGCAGAGAGTAGCATCTTGAGTTGTCAGTTTATAATTTACTTTATTATACTTCTAATATGGTTCATTTAACCACACAATTGCACTCCTCTCCTACAAGAGTATATTCTTCTTCGTCTTTCAGTTTGTTTATGTTGATGCCTGAGAGTTTCTCGGTTCCCAGCTCAAAAGAGCTCTACCAAGGCTCCTCTGCTTGAAAGTATTTTGAACCACGATATTTAGTATATTGGTTTTATTGTGGTTATTTTCACGTACTTATTATCTTATGCCGTTAAAGTATTTTAAGCCGCCCTCATATGTCACGTCAGGAATTATAATATTTATTTTCCAAATAAGCCTTTTAGAAAGATTATTAAAAAATAAATCTGAATTTATAATTGTGCAATAGCAGGTAAAATGAGTTATGTTTAACTAACCGTGACAATTTTTCAACACTTGTTCCGTGCTATATAATACATAACAATTTTCATATGAAAGTGTAACTAATCATTTTCACATGTGTTATTTAATAAAACCTAGAAGTTATGTTATAGGATCTTCAGCGTCACTCCAGAGGTCCCTCTGATGTAATCAAATCCGTGCGCCCATGCAACGGAACTTGAGCTTCACTACACCGGGTCCCTGATGTGGAATCAGACCTGTCAGCTCATGCAACGACACTTGAGCTTCACTCCACGGGGTCCCTGATGTGAAATCAGACCCGTGAGCTCATGCAACGGAACTTAAGCTTCACTCCACGGGGTCCCTGATGTGGAATCAGACCCGTGAGCTCATGCAACGGAACTTGAGCTTCACTCCACGGGGTCCCTGATGTGGAATCAGACCCGTGAGCTCATGCAACGGAACTTGAGCTTCACTCCACGGGGTCCCTGATGTGAAATCAAACCCGTGAGCTCATGCAACGACACTTGAGCTTCACTCCACGGGGTCCCTGATGTGCAATCAAACCCGTGAGCTCATGCAACGACACTTGAGCTTCACTCCACGGGGTCCCTGATCTAGAATCAAACCCGTGAGCTCATGCAACAACACTTGAGCTTCACTCCACGGGGTCCCTGATCTGGAATCAAACCCGTGATCTCATGCAACGACACTTGAGCTTCACTCCACGGGGTCCCTGATCTGGAATCAAACCCGTGAGCTCATGCAACGACACTTGAGCTTCACTCCATGGGATCCCTGATCTGGAATCAAACCCGTGAGCTCATGCAACGACACTTGAGCTTCACTCCACGGGGTCCCTGATGTGAAATCAAACCCGTGAGCTCGTGCAACGACACTTGAGCTTCACTGCTTGGAGTCTCTGATCTGGATATCTTGACTTCATGCTGTTGTGATAGTTTTAATGTTTGGTTAGGGAACTTTTTGATTTCATACTTCAAAATTATTTTTTTTAACATTAAAGCAATTAAGTCATGTTTAAACGTTTATTGTATTTAGATTTATCAACCGCATTTCTTTCCATTCTAAATGATACAGAAAATGATTTAAAAAATGAAATTATCCTTATAAATTATTTTTTGAATTTATTATAGCATAATATGCGCATCCTGTTTGAGAATATTCGTTAATTTATGTTTTAAAATACTAAAGATTATTCATAATAAATTTTTTCAACAAAAAGTTTTTTCAAAAATTTTTAAGTTTTTTGGATACTTTGAGTAATTAAAAAATTGTGTGATATATATTTTATAACCATTTGCATCTAATTCAATTTTACTTCAATATTACTTAATGTTACTGTACAGTTTTGTATTCATTCCAAAAAATAATTTTACAGTAAAAATTTTACTGTAAAATGTTTTCACTGAATTCAAAATAATGGGAATAAATGTATGCATATATTCCTATGATAATTTTGCTGGAACTCGTGAAGATGGCTTTATTGGCTTTTATGCAGTAAAATGATTTAGTTCATGTGCATTTCTTTTATTTAAATCACGACTACTACTTTTTAAATTAAAGTTGAGAGAGATATTGACAATTTTTAGTCAACTTCCCAATCGCTGTAACAAATCTTTTGAACTAGTAATTCGGAAAAAAAGAACTGGATTATGATTTTTCACTATTTTAATTTGATTTATCAAGTGTTTATATAATAAGCATTGTACAAGCAGCGGTTGGGTCAGGATTCGAACCGATTACCTTCTAATAACGAGAGTGAACGCCTTAACCAAAAATTAATTAAAGAGATCTAAATGTAATTTCTAGTATGTATTTTAGACTATATATAAATTTGCAACATTTATTCTATTAAATTAATTTAAACAACCTATATATGTTATTTCGTTGTTATATTATTTCGTGTTATATATTATTTCGTTGTTATTATGTTGTTAAATTAAATGGTTATTTAATTTAAAAATTTTAAGCTATAGGTAAAGAAATAAATCATTTGCAGTTTCTCTGATTAAGATATTATTTGTTTATTTCTTTAATAATATTATCTACCAAACAAAATGCTTTTTCTGTGTGAACTCAAAAACTAAATATCTTTAATAAAATATTATTTCTCGTATTATTTTTAAAGTGTATCAAAAATTTACTTTTTTTGACACATTAGGAACTTATTCTTTTATCCTTAAAAAACTATATACATATTTTATTGCAATATATGTGGAACTAAAATTATCTATTTTCATTAAATGATGAAATTTGAATCACGGTTTTCAAATCTTTTTCAGTCGTCTTGAAATGTATTATTGCAATTCAGAAAAGAAACAAAACATTTCCTTATTTTTTGCACTAGTAAAAGCACTAAAATGATGCAGGAAAGTAACATAATTATATTGTGCTGTTTTCTATTCTCACATTTTACTTCATGTAAAATGGAAAGGCATAACATTGTATCATCTTGGATGTTAATTTTTGTTCGGAGTCTGTATGTTCCTGTCAAGTTTTTCGTCTAATTTTTGCATACGAGAGTAATATTTTTCAGTAACTTGTAAACAAAATTCTTCGTAAATCTATAAATAATCTAGATGGGACTCTTTGTTTTACAGCAGATTTGAACATTGAACCTTCTACTACGAAGAAACTGTACTTTCTGTTAACCAAGTGGAATGAAGACTTTTGTTGGTTTCATTACTTGCGTTTTATATGCAAGGTATCTATTATTATATCATGCATTTTAATAAAAGAATCTTAAATGTCCAGTTTTTCACATGAATGAAACAACAAAACAATTATGTTTTTGTTGCTTATGACACTTGGACAAGCCAAGCTCGCTATGTCTTTGGCTGTGCGAATTAAGTCAATAGGGAGCGTCTCTCATTTGGATCAGAGCACCATGAAGGTGAAAGTACGACTTTGCACTTTTTAAGGTGCCTCGTCATTTTGAACCACGGTCAGGTGACGAAGCCACACCTGAGCTGGCACCCTCCTCTCCACATCCACGCCACATTAGCGGAAGGAATTTGGACGTTACAGATTAACGTGGACACGTCCCTTTCCAGCAACCCAGGAAGTCGAGTACACCGTGGTCACCCTCATAACCACTGCCCGCGGCAAATGATGATTCACTTTGCTGAGCTTACGGGAAGCGGCATGAAGCTACTAAGCCACTGGAGCTCACAAAATAATTATAGTTATACCTAGTAATAGCCTTTATTTAATTTTGGACATTTATCTTTCGTATTTTAAGCTTAGACACATCGATAAAGCTATAGAGATTACTAGGACTATCTTCAATAGCTTCGTGGACCATTAGGGTTTTTTCACATACTTCATAGACACGACATCATCATCATAATCAAGCTTGGACATAAAATGTGCAGCTTAGAAGACAGTTGAAGAGTATTTTTTTCCTCATTATTTTATTTTTTTGACGCAAATTTTTTAGTTCATTATGGTTGTAATTATAATATTATTAACTTACATAATCTATTTTTGTGATCTGCTAGATTTTTTCAAACTGGCAATTTGCACAATGGAGCAAAAAATGGGTGTGCCATCTTCGCCCCGGAAGTGAAAAATAAAGAAATACACACTCAGAAAGAAAAGCAGCATCTAGGCTCGAAATATGATTTGAAACAGGGACCCATTGTTTCGACGATTGGGACACTAACTACTGCGCCATCAGCCGGCAACAAAATTAAAATTCCAACAAGACATTAAATGATTCCCCCAGAAATAAAGAAAAACGATTTCCTATTTTTCATTATGCATGCACCAGAATTAAAAATATTATAATAAATAGCAGAGTACTCTTTCTATTCTTTTCTTAAAAAGAGAAATAGCTCATCAATATTTACATAAAAGCAAACTTCTTATGCACTTCAAAATTAGATTTTAAACAGAAGGTTAGAGAAGTGCTTCCCTCCCCTTCAGAAGAAATAGCTACAACTTAAATTCTTTGCTACCGCGTACTTTCTAATTTTATGTTTTTATTCGTCTGATCTTCTCTTCTTTTGATTCATTTAAGAGTTATTTTATCATTTTTAAATCTGGTTTTGCAGTTTGCAATAACTATGTTTGTATCGAGTCTATATAAATAAAATTCTTTTATCATCAAGGGGCGCTCCGTGGCTGAGTGGCCAAAGCATCACTCCACTAATCGCTTGAGAGCGTAGGAGTGTGGGTTCGATTCCCACCGTGGCTCTGGGTGTTTTCTTCGTTATCTTCTGTGGTTGTACATCTGTCATTGTGCTATTTGTCCTATTATCGACGAAGACTTACAAGCGGATCTCAAGAATCAAACATACAAGTCTGAATATATGTAATAAATAAAATAAATTATCATCAAGTTTTTATTAGGGTTGAAGTGAGCATTGAATAAAGCGAATCTTTTTTTACTGAAATATTGGCATTTAAGTTAACTCAAAACATTAGCCATGCTTCATTTCCGTATTATATATATATATATTATTATTTTGTGTGTGTGTGTGTGTAATATCAGCATCAGAAATTAGTTTAAGCCGAAATCAATAGTGATTTACAATTGTTGTATTGTTACTGATGAAGTGATCATTAAAGACTTTTGTCTTCTTCAAAAGAATAAACAACTTTTCCGCCTTTATAAAATTATCATCGCAGCTCATCTACTTCGAGTGGAAAAAATATGCACGCAATTGGATTTGCAGTTCTGATCTTCGATATAAGAGCTCTTGGATTCGATTCCCAGCTCGGTTAGGGATGCTTGTATAGTTTCAGAATCTGCTTAAACTATAAGTTTTGGTTAAATTAATCCTTAGGGGAAACAAATGGTTGTTTAACGATAAACACCACAGGATCCCGCATCAAAATTAAATTTCATGCTGAAATTTTTAATTATATTCAATGGAAAATTATGTCTTTCTGTATTTCGTTTTACCACACCTTTTAAGTGCAATATACTATTTAGGCCGCACAACTTGTCTAGTGGTCAGCGTGTCTGACTGCGGATAAGGAAGTCCTGGGTTCGAATACCGATTTAGGCATGGATGTACTTTCTCTCTCTATCTATCCTGCCTTTGTCCTTTCCTTGTATGAATGAGGTGTGAATGGTTGCCTACCCTATAAACGGGTTCCGATGGCATGTGTGTAGAGCAAAGTCGTACTTTCACTTTCATTGTGCTCTGATCAAAACGAAAGATGCTCCCAATTGACTTAAATTCGCATAGCCAAGGCATAGCGAGCTTGGCTTGTCCAAGCGTCATTAGTAACAACACATCAACAACACTATTTAGATTTAAAACTTGGTTCCTGTCGGAATCATCAACTGAAACTATATTGTTCTCTTCTCATAATTTTTGTAAGTTTTCAGAATTGGTTCGCCGTTTATGTAACTCTAAACTTGCTTGACTGAAAATTTCTGTAGATTTTATTATAACAGATAAAGAGCTTTTTCTACAGTCTCATGATTTCCGATTATATCGTCCGCGTAGATATTATCTCTTGCGAACAGTTTAGAATATTATTCAAAATACTTCATTGGGTAATGTTTAATCACCCCCGCCATAAGAAAGGGCTACTTTTTATTTTGAACAAAGCTCTAATGAATCGGTATACCATTGGTGTATAGAAATGTCCGTTATGCCATTAGTAACGCTTAACACCCCTCAACTTCTTCGTTGACAAAAATATTCAAAAGGCTTGTCGCATGTCAGTTGTAAAAGCTTGAGTCTGAATCTCAAAAGAGTATCAAAAATTTCTAGATACAGATTTGGACCAACATGCAAACACTCATTCAAGGAAAGAGAATTCCAAGACACAACAGAAGCATCAAAGACCAAACTTAATTGACTAATCCTATGATCATTCAGAATGGATTTGCCGCCCAACTTGTCTAGTAGTGGTCAGCGTGTCTGACTGCGGATAGGGAATTCCTGGGTTCGAATCTCTGTTCGTGCTAAGATGTACTTTCTCTCTCTATCTATCCTGTCTTTGTCCTTTCCTTGTATGAATGTGGAGTTAATGGTTGCCTACCCTATAAATGGGTACCTATAGCATGTGTGTACTGAGGAAGTCGGACTCCACACCAAAATTGGGTTCAGTTGAAAAAGTGGAGCACCGCACCCCATATTGCCAGCCTAACTGGCACACGACAACAACAACAACAACATCCCGAATGGATTTCTTTATAGGGAAGATAGAACGTAACGTTTTTGGTTTCATTTGGGTCAAGAATTTCATAATTCCCTTTTTTATATAATCATCTAACACTTCTCTGTATTCTTCAAATATTTTGGAATTTCTGAAGAATATTCTTCCTAACATGCCAAATCTTGCTTCAGCGATTTCTGTTTTGTTATCTAGTTTCCAGGGCAATCGAACAGTGTATCTTCGAATTTCATTAATTAATTTTTGACTCAAAATCAGACGAAACTTTAATTTCGAAAGAATTATCTTCGTTAGATTTGTTAATTAAACCAGAGTTTCTCAAAAATTTTCTATTTCTTTCGAAATTAAATTTTTCTCCACTATTGCATTGAATATGAGAAAAGTGTGATAGTCAATTTTTCTGCCTTGCAAAACTCCAACCAAAAATACTTTCAACCGCTACGAGATTTTTACTCAAATATTTGATTTTACCTGTCACAATGTTGTCATAGTAATCAGTCCCTATCAAAACAGTTAAGGCTCAATGCAAAGAGAAGAGTCAGCAAGGCTATAAATTCTCAATTCTATATTTTCATTCACTTCTTTTGCTTCAGAGTGCAGTATATCTCCTCTTGATATTTCATCTCTGACTAAAGCTCCTATTTTTTTTTTTTCAATTAGGAAAAATCTGTGGTCTGTCACACAAACTACATTATAAATTTTGTTTATATCTTTTTTGCTTCCGAAAGTAAAAACCGATAATTTTTCTTCTTATTTTCACGGGATTTAATATGTCAACTAGTTTCTGACAAATAATGTCCGCATTGAGCCGCCATCTAACAATAAGTGAGTAATTAATTCTCTACTTTTCGATTTGACTTTTACACAAGTTTGCAATATTATTTTATTCTTTTCATTAGTGCGAAACCGCAGAAATTATCGACGGCTGAACTTCTGATTCACAAATTTTATTTTTATCCTTTGACGATTTAAAACAAACAGTCTGATGGTGTTTGCCACCGCACGTGTTATGAATCACTACCGATTTGCAATCTTTAATCCAATGCTTTACACTAAGGCATAAAAAACATCTGCCGAAAGCTTTTAACTTATTTTTTTTTCCTTCGACGCTCAAGTTGCAGTTCATCGTCGATTGTTTCTTTCTACCAAACATATGAGAAATATTATTTTGAGGAGCAAGTGAAAAGCCAAAATAGGGTGATTCAGCCTTTTTGAAGGGTGAGGTGGATCTGGAAGTGAGAGTTTTTCAAATGGCGTGGGCCAAAGTGCAAGTGCTACTCTGTTTTTTTTATTTAGGTTTCAATAAAGTTGAACAATTTATGAATACTGTGAAAGGGCGAATCATTTATATACTGTCAATTATTTTTAGGTTTGCTACATTTCTGAAATGTTCAACTGGAATACTCCCCCCCCTACCATTGCGGGTGTTCAAGGTCACACACACTTGGTGAATTTTTAGTGTTTTAGATTGTAGTTTAACGCCAAACGTTGGCTGAGTGGTTAGCGTTCCTGACTCATGAGCTGTGGGTACGGGTTCGAATCCCGGTTCAGGCATGGATGTTTCTTTCTCTGTGTTTCTCTATCCTTTCTTTTGTAATGATGTATGAATGTGTCCCACTCTATAAACATGTTTGCGGTGGTATGGCGTGGGCAACGCTACTCGCCTCCGTGACTTGGTTCACATGTGCCCGTTGGGTAACGACAAATGAGTAGCAGTTTCTGGTCTTGTTGTGGTATAGGGTTCATCTCCCAAGAGCCCGCCATTGGAGAAAAAAAGATTGTAGTTTATGTGATGTGAGTCAGTATTTACTTATTAGGAACCTAAACTAGGGGCTAATAATAAACGATAGCATTTAAATATAATTATCTTATTTACTACACGTTATTATGTATGAGTTACTTAAGTAAGAAAAACCACTTTGAATGAGGAATCAATTTTAGCAATATTTACATGAATTACTTCTCATTAGCCAGGATGATTTTAGAAAGATAAGGTTTTCATCTTGTAAAATTTTCATAGTCTATTTCCTTACCCATAGATTTTTAGATCAAATCTTTATCGCCAACCCACATGCAATGCTTATAAAAAAATATTCCCTGCTGGTGTTAATGCCCTAGTTAAGCAGGATGTATGTTCAGCAATCTTGATCAGATTGAGATCTGCAATGGGATTATATTCTTGAACCGATCAAACAGTCAGAGCCATTTTTTCTCTTGAAATAACGATATCTTTGGTATTATCTCTCTTCTCACTTTCACTGTTTCCAATTTGATGCAAATAATCCTTATCAAACACAACTTTGCACATGAACATGATGATTGGCGAGACAAGACAATATGATGTTGTTGATGGTGTCGAGTACCATCTAGACTGGCATTATGGGGTGCGCTGCTTCACTTTTCCAAAGAACCATATTTAGGTTTGGTTTGGTTTGGTTTGTTTGTCGCTCAACGGTCATTTTTTGCACATGAGGGCTAATTAGACCGGGACTTACGGTTTAAAGTGGAATCCAAACCACTGCAAACATCCATGCCCAAGGTGGGATTCGAACCCACGAACTGTTGAACCGAAGGCAAGAGCGCTAACCATTCGGCTGCCAGCTCAGCATATTTAGGTTTGGAGTGCGACTTCCTCAGTACACACATGCCAGAAGTACCCATTTATAAGGTAGGCAACCATTCACAACCCATTTATAGAAGGAAAGGACAAAGACAGGGTAGCTAGAGAGAAAGTACATCTTAGCCCGAACCGGGTTTCGAACCTAGGACCCCCTATCAAGAGTCAGGCATGCTGACCACTAGACAAGTTGGGGGCCAGACAATATGATGATATTACTTATTAGCTATTACTTATTATGAAATTATAAAACTTGTTTATAATTTCGAAAAGAAACCCCTTGTCCTGCCTAACCACCCTCCATATTAAGCGAAAAAAATTACCTGATATTAACAGGTAATATAAACGACTTCCTAAGAGTATAATTATGCAGTTTCCACACTCCATTGCTGCCGTGTGACAAATTAAACATAAAAATATTTAGTAAGTGACCAATGCATAAGTAAAAAAATATTACGAAATGAAATTATAAAACTTGTTTATAATTTCGAAAAGAAACCCCTTGTCCTGCCCAACCACCCTCCATATTAAGCGAAAAAAATTACCTGATATTAATAGGTAATATAAATGACTTCCTAAGAGTATAATTATGCAGTTTCCACACTCCATTGCTGCCGTGTGACATATTAAACATAAAAATATTTAGTAAGTGACCAATGCATAAGTAAAAAAATATTACGAAATGAAATTATAAAACTTGTTTATAATTTCGAAAAGAAACCCTTGTCCTGCCCAACCACCCTCCATATTAAGCGAAAAAAATTACCTGATATTAATAGGTAATATAAACGACTTCCTAAGAGTATAATTATGCAGTTTCCACACTCCATTGCTGCCGTGTGACATATTAAACATAAAAATATTTAGTAAGTGACCAATGCATAAGTAAAAAAATATTACGAAATGAAATTATAAAACTTGTTTATAATTTCGAAAAGAAACCCCTTGTCCTGCCCAACCACCCTCCATATTAAGCGAAAAAAATTACCTGATATTAATAGGTAATATAAACGACTTCCTAAGAGTATAATTATGCAGTTTCCACACTCCATTGCTGCCGTGTGACATATTAAACATAAAAATATTTAGTAAGTGACCAATGCATAAGTAAAAAAATATTACGAAATGAAATTATAAAACTTGTTTATAATTTCGAAAAGAAACCCCTTGTCCTGCCCAACCACCCTCCATATTAAGCGAAAAAAATTACCTGATATTAATAGGTAATATAAACGACTTCCTAAGAGTATAATTATGCAGTTTCCACACTCCATTGCTGCCGTGTGACATATTAAACATAAAAATATTTAGTAAGTGACCAATGCATAAGTAAAAAAATATTACGAAATGAAATTATAAAACTTGTTTATAATTTCGAAAAGAAACCCCTTGTCCTGCCCAACCACCCTCCATATTAAGCGAAAAAAATTACCTGATATTAATAGGTAATATAAACGACTTCCTAAGAGTATAATTATGCAGTTTCCACACTCCATTGCTGCCGTGTGACATATTAAACATAAAAATATTTAGTAAGTGACCAATGCATAAGTAAAAAAATATTACGAAATGAAATTATAAAACTTGTTTATAATTTCGAAAAGAAACCCCTTGTCCTGCCCAACCACCCTCCATATTAAGCGAAAAAAATTACCTGATATTAATAGGTAATATAAACGACTTCCTAAGAGTATAATTATGCAGTTTCCACACTCCATTGCTGCCGTGTGACATATTAAACATAAAAATATTTAGTAAGTGACCAATGCATAAGTAAAAAAATATTACGAAATGAAATTATAAAACTTGTTTATAATTTCGAAAAGAAACCCCTTGTCCTGCCCAACCACCCTCCATATTAAGCGAAAAAAATTACCTGATATTAACAGGTAATATAAACGACTTCCTAAGAGTATAATTATGCAGTTTCCACACTCCATTGCTGCCGTGTGACATATTAAACATAAAAATATTTAGTAAGTGACCAATGCATAAGTAAAAAAATATTACGAAATGAAATTATAAAACTTGTTTATAATTTCGAAAAGAAACCCCTTGTCCTGCCTAACCACCCTCCATATTAAGCGAAAAAATTACCTGATATTTACAGGTAATATAAACGGCTTACTAAGAATATAATTATGCAGTTTCCACACGCCATTGCTGCCGTGTGAGAAATTAAACATAAAAATATTTAGTAAGTGAACAATGCATAAGTAAAAAAATATTACGAAATGAAATTATAAAACTTGTTTATAATTTCGAAAAGAAACCCCTTGCCCCTGCCCAACCACCCTCCATATTAAGCGAAAAAAATTACCTGATATTAACAGGTAATATAAACGACTTACTAAGAATATAATTATGCAGTTTCCACACGCCATTGCTGCCGTGTGAGAAATTAAACATAAAAATATTTAGTAAGTGAACAATGCATAAGTAAAAAAATATTACGAAATGAAATTATAAAACTTGTTTATAATTTCGAAAAGAAACCCCTTGCCCTGCCCAACCACCCTCCATATTAAGCGAAAAAAATTACCTGATATTAACAGGTAATATAAACGACTTACTAAGAATATAATTATGCAGTTTCCACACGCCATTGCTGCCGTGTGAGAAATTAAACATAAAAATATTTAGTAAGTGAACAATGCATAAGTAAAAAAATATTACGAAATGAAATTATAAAACTTGTTTATAATTTCGAAAAGAAACCCCTTGCCCTGCCCAACCACCCTCCATATTAAGCGAAAAAAATTACCTGATATTAACAGGTAATATAAACGACTTACTAAGAATATAATTATGCAGTTTCCACACGCCATTGCTGCCGTGTGAGAAATTAAACATAAAAATATTTAGTAAGTGAACAATGCATAAGTAAAGAAATATTACGAAATGAAATTATAAAACTTGTTTATAATTTCGAAAAGAAACCCCTTGCCCTGCCCAACCACCCTCCATATTAAGCGAAAAAATTACCTGATATTTACAGGTAATATAAACGACTTACTAAGAATATAATTATGTAGTTTCCACACGCCATTGCTGCCGTGTGAGAAATTAAACATAAAAATATTTAGTAAGAGAACAATGCATAAGTAAAAAAATATTCCGAAATGAAATTATAAAACTTGTTTATAATTTCGAAAAGAAACCCCTTGCCTGCCCAACCACCCTCCATAGTAAGCGAAAAAAATTACCTGATATTTACAGGTAATATAAACGACTTACTAAGAATATAATTATGCAGTTTCCACACGGCATTGCTGCCGTGTGAGAAATTAAACATAAAAATATTTAGTAAGTGAACAATGCATAAGTAAAAAAATATTACGAAATGAAATTATAAAACTTGTTTATAATTTCGAAAAGAAACCCCTTGCCCTGCCCAACCACCCTCCATATTAAGCGAAAAAAATTACCTGATATTAACAGGTAATATAAACGACTTACTAAGAATATAATTATGCAGTTTCCACACGCCATTGCTGCCGTGTGTGAAATTAAACATAAAAATATTTAGTAAGTGAACAATGCATAAGTGAAAAAATATTACGAAATGAAATTATAAAACTTGTTTATAATTTCGAAAAGAAACCCTTGCCCTGCCCAACCACCCTCCATATTAAGCGAAAAATATTACCTGATATTAACAGGTAATATAAACGGCTTATAAAAATATTTAGTAAGTGAACAATGCATAAGTAAAAAAATATTACGAAATGAAATTATAAAATTTGTTTATAATTTCGAAAAGAAATCCCTTGCCCTTCCCAACCACCCTCCATACTAAGTTAAAAAAGATTACCTGAAATTATAACAAGTATAATTAACCACTTACTTAGTTAATTAAAATATAATTATGCAGTTTCCCCACCGAATCTTATTTTAGTTGAAAAAATATTGTAAAATACTTTGTTTAGCATTAAATACTCTTCTACTTTTTTCCTCTGTAATCTGTAATCTTTTTTTAACTACAGCTGTATATTTGGCTAGAAGTTTATCTATAGAATTATTAAGAAATTAGATGTTGTTTTGTTATTTGTATATTTGATAGATAATATAACCTTCCCTATCCACCTGCCTTCCATAGTAATAATAAATCATAAGACAGAAATAACTTACCAGTGCATTTTTTTCTCTGTCTGTAAAGTTGAAATATTCATCTTTTTGCCTATTCTGATGTCTTCAATTCAGAATGAAGAAGCTGCTTTCACTATGAGAAATCTGGTTTTGGAATAGCTTCGTTGTCTTCTTTTAAATTATTAAGCCAAAATATTAGCTCTCTTTTATGTAGTTGCCTAAAGTATATTGATGTATTATAAATACAGTTTGTAACAGTTTTATTTTATTTAATAATGCAAAACATAGCATGTGAAATAATTAATGAAATTTATATTTAATCAGAAATTAAATATGTATATAATGTTAAAACAAATTAAATGTTAAATCTTTTAACCTTAGCATAATTTTTAAATTTCGTTTGTTTGCTGTATAACGTAAATTCCATCTTAAATATAAAATATTTATCAAATACATTGTATTTTTTACTAAACTTTCATTTAAAAATAAATGTTTTTTCCAAGCATCATAAATTTTTATGGAATCCAAAGTTGTATTCATTTTGAGTTATATCTTCTACATAAAAAATGTTATCCGTGTCACAATTTTGAATAATTATTCATGTTTTTACAAATGAAGGTCTTATGTCTGTCATTAGAAGAATGCATTTAAAAAATATTAAATATGTTTTACATTTTTACTTCAATAATTATATTTCGCTTATGGTCAGATTCTAGTGGTATGTTAAAATTGTTAATGCAACATACATTTGTATAAATATTGAATAAATACAAATTTAAATAAGTACGGTAACTTTCTCAAATCATTGAAATGATGCTAAGAAATTAAAATGCCAGGTTATGAAATTAATAATTAAAAACTTCATATGAAGAACTCCAGAATATTAAAACGTTTTAAGCAATTAACTATAGGCTGTTCATTATCGTGAGATGCGATTTATGATTACATACTTGAAATTGAATTAGAAATGCTTAAAAGAAGATTCATAATTATATTAAAAATGACAAAGTTTTTAACCTTTCATCGAAGAACTTCTGTCGTTTGTGTTGCATTACTTCTAGCTGAAAAATTTTAAATAAAGGTAACAAAGCTGTTTGGGTGAAACATATCTTCAACAATGAAATATTTACTTCAATTGACACTTTTCGTTTTTTCCAACAGAGAAAATTACTTTGTTGGCCACTAGTATTTCAATTCTTGTGTTGTAGTGGAATCCAATAAAGAATGGAACAATGGTTATTTGTTTTGTTGTCAGCTAGTTTTTTAATTTTTGTTCTGTTGTGTGATTTAATAAAGTATTTGTATTGTAAAATTTAAGTTGTTTGTTATACTAATATATATGATATATATATATATATATATATATATATATATATATATATATATATATATATATATATATATATATATATATATATATATATATATATATATATATATATATACATACATATATGAATAAATTTGTATTAGTTTTTTTGCCATTTGTGTGATAACCATTTGTATGAAATATATTTAAAACTTTCATACAAATTATATCCATATTCGTTCATACAAATATATTTCATACAAATGGTTATTTTAAGCTTAAAAATGTATAATTACTTAAAATATATAAATTAATTTCAATCTTCAAGTGAGAGCAGATGATAATTATTTGAATGATTCAAAATTCTTGAAACTGATTGAACTATCATAAGTTTAAAGCAAGTTGAGTAAAGATAATCTTTAAAGTACTAGGCTATTTTACGTTTAGCGGACATTAAATGTCTCAATTTCTTAACAAAATCGATTGAAACTTTTAAGTTTGCCCCGTTCCTGAATTCATTATCAATAATTGCTTTTTATAGGTTTTTATAAGAAATTTTCAATAGATAATATAAAATATTGTAAAACCTAGAAGAGCGCACACCATTATCGACAAACTAAAAAAATGCCAAGCAAAAACATTATTAAAAAACTAGTTTGGCTTACCATATCTAGAGCATCGAAGAAGTGTTATCAAGATTGGCACAAGCTACAATTTTCGCCAAGAAAATCCTTCGCACCAAGGGTGTGGGCTCTGCTAGGATCAAACTAAAATTTTAAGGTATTTGGTTTTTGTATTAAATTTAAATCAATTTTATTGATTTTAAATGTTATTCAAAAATGTATGAATCACGCATTTATAGTGGGTTATAATAACTGAATTAAAGAACATCTTTAATTACTTTGCAAAATTTTCAATGAAAAACTTATATTTTTTTATTAAAAACATTTTAGAGTTTATTTTACTTTTTAATATAGATAGACATACGCAAAATGAGACAATCTCTTAAAATACAATTGATATAAATAAAAAACAATTGAAGGATAACATACCAAATCTTGATCTTATTATCTTTCACTGATGAAGGATCAGACAATTTATTACTATTAGAATTCTAGTAAATTGAAAATAGATTTTATCATTCGATTTCTGTAGAGCATCTTTTTTTACACTTGTACACTTCGCACATTTGTGCATTCCTTTATAATTTAAGAATTATCTTATATATAATTTCTTTAAGTAAAGTAAAAAAAATAGTAAGGCACATGTGCCGTATAATCCAGGACGCCAAATTCTTAGATTAGCGATTTTTTGCGGATTTTCTCATGTATCTGGTAACCTCGTTTTAATTACGTCACACATATGAAGACCTATAAGAATTATGCAGAAATTTCTATTTTGGTAACCCTAGTATTTACGTCATCGCGCACGTCACGATACGTCATCATGGCAAAATTTCTTCATCGCAAAAAAAAATTAAGAATTTGGAATCATGGATTATATGACACCTGTGCCTTTTATTTAACATTATAAATATATATAATTTCTGGCACATTTAAGACACAGGTGCTAAAAGGTATTAATCAGTTAAAATACTTTTGTAGACAATAATTGAAATACACTAAAAATAAAAATTTTCGAAAGCTTTTACAAATTGTTAAAGTATTAATTTTACTTTTTCAATTACCTGCAATTTCTGGAAAAAAAATGAACTCTTGGTTAAGGAAAATGGTGTTTAAATGTACGGCAGTTTTAACATGTAAATCTCAAAGGAAAAATCTTCAACTAAGGTGGAACCATTAAGAGTTGTTTATCACTAAAAATTTCTATCATGAGCAACCAGTTATAAATATTGTTAACATAATTTTTTAAAATGCTCAGGGAATGAGCTACAGTAAAATCCATAAAACTTCTAAGCTTATTTTATTTTCTTGTTTACAGATTGTTTATATTGAATCAGTTATCTTCATTGAATTTAATAAAAAAAATTAGCATAGTATTTTAATAATGATTACTAATTTTAAATGGGATAAAAGGCTTTTAATTTAAACCAATAAAGTTTCAGTGAATATTAAACAAAATTAAAGAGTTCTTAACAAGCTAAGTGTTTGAAATAAATTTTTTCAAATGATTACCAATAGTTATGAAATGAAATTTTTAGTAATACCTTAAAATATGCTTAGATATTATTACCGTTTGTATAAAATTTAAATATTAATCAATAAAATAAGCATAATTACTTCATTTTTATGATATATTACGTAATATCTAAATATATATTCTTATGATGTTTCAAGTTGCAAAGTTTAGATTAAAAGAGCTTCAAATGAATAAAACAATAAATGAATTGTTGTTAAATAAGCCCAACAATGAAAAATTAGCTTCTGTTAACCTTTAGAACGACTTCTTTAGTGACTCAACAATGCATATTTACTTTGTTAGTATTAAGATTTGCTGTACTTTGTATTAGATAGAAAAACCATTTGATTGTTATTCTTTTGTTTGTTTTTTTTTTTTAGTATTGTTAAACAAATATAAAAGACACCCTAAATTTTTAATGTAATCAGTGAATTATATTTAAAAAGAAATTTAGCTTTAAAAAAGAAATTATTTTCCCACTAAAAATATTTTACCCAAACTATTTAATTTACCCAATTTATTTTAAATTATTAGTATTTTATTTACCCAAACTATAATAAAGTTGTTTTTTACTTAAGGCCATAAAATTTTTTTATTGATTTCATGATCTTCATCATTGTTTTTGTCAAATTATATATATATATATATATATATATATATATATATATATATATATATATATATATATATATATATATATATATATATATATATATATATATATATATATATATATATATATATATATATATATATATATATATATATATATATATATTTCAAAATAAATTAAAAATCACTAGTTTCTATCATTTTAAAATTTTGCTTAAAGCACCAATTTAATTAAAAAACAATGTAAAGTTTTGTTGTTTGTGATGTACCGTGGTTCCTCTATCAGTTAATATTTTTCGTAGGAAATTCACAAGTAGTTGCCGTAGTAACACAAATTTTATAACAACACAAATATTTATTTTTCCGACGTGCTTTGTTATGCGAATGCCAAATGCATAATAATTATACACTATAAATTAAGCAGGTGTAAATGTGCTGCCTATCCATCCAAACTGCTCTGGCAAAGAGAATTTAGGCCTAAAAAATAAGATTTGTACATTTTCAGTACTATCCACAAGAAAATAAAATAGTTTTAAGGGTTCTTTTAAAAATTCATTCAAGGAATGGTGAAACTGATGAGTTGATTTCTTTCAAAAAAATCTTCCAATAGAAAATTTATTCTATGGAAAGAAAATTTTAACGCGAAAATTATCATTTATTTATTTGACTATAAATATATTTGACTAGAAATAAATTGACTAGAAATAAATTGACTTGAAATAAATTGTAAACACACATTTTAATTTCATAAAATTTTAATTATATACATTTTATATTGTGAATAATTTAGAATTGCAAATGAGTTCATCTTATAAGGTTTCATCTATAAAAACGAAGATGATGTGTATTTGTTAAGAATGGTTTTTAAATATTTCCACTGTTATCACATTCCTCGGGATGTTTCAATATCAAAAGCATCTGAAAAAGTCCAGATATGTCCTTGACATGTTCCAAAAGTCAAGTATTGTCATCAGTCCTTAATAAATATTGTCATTGAAGTTTTATTGTTATAAAAGGAAGGAGTGGTTTTACATCAACACCAATATTATTTCGGATATTAATAAAAAAAGCATTTAGAAGTGCATATTAAGTTGAGGTTATATAAAGTTTGAAATAGAGCTACATACAAATTAAAAGGTACCATTCTTAAATGTATACAAAAAATTTTTAGTATTGTATTATGGTAATGATGATAAATATTTTAAAACAATCGAAGTAAAAATTTATATAAAGTAATTTTTCGTTTACCATTTGTAGAAATCTTTCTCTATTTAAATGATATTTGTTCATATTTTTAAGAGAATTTGCATCAAAATCATATGGCAATCAAATATTTTAGAGATGTATCATCCGTAATGAATATAATCCGCTTTAATCTGATTGCTGCAAATCATTTTCATTGGCATGATAAAGTTTGTACATCTACTGATTATGACTCCAGTAAAATCATAAAGAAATACGGATACGAAGGTGTAACCAAGTATCCACAAGAGAGATATTTAACACGTTTTATTATCTTTTTGCCTCATTTTTTAACAGTTCGTTATTACAGAGATAGAGATATTACGCGAATGTTATGCCTAGGTGTGTTAGTGTTGTTCTGTGTGACTTCTTAAAAACTATATTGCAATTTAAAAACTATTTTAAAATTAGCATCTCTTTGCAAAGAAATATAATTCAAAAATTCTATTTTTCAGATTTTTGTTTTAGAGATGAGTAAAAGTGTGACCTAGAACACCTGTTGCTTCTCTAAATTTTGAAACTTTATTCTTGGAGAATGCCGTTGCCAATATATAAGAATAAATGTCGAATATTATTTGCTAAAATCTTAAAGAAATGAAAATCTTCAAAAAATAGAGTTTTAGGGATCTGCAAAAAATTTAAAGAATAAAAATGATAAGAATATATTATTTTCTGAAGTCAATAAAACACTTGTTATCTCAATGAAAATGGAATTTTACACTGCATTATTCTGAGATCTAACGTCAATAACAATTCAAACAGGTATTCTGACAGTCAATATAATATTCGGATTCAAACTAAATTATGTCTATTTTTCAAAATTCAAGAAAATTAATAATGAGCTATACCATTCTCAATGAAAATATATCCAATAAAAAAGTAGAGTGAAACTGGAATACAAAATTATTTAAAATGATTTAAGATATGAAACAGTTATCTTAATTTCAGTCTACTCCACACACGAGGAATGAGTAGCCGAGAGAATTTGATAAATTTTCTTCCAAAGTATATCTTAGTGAACGTTTTAAATTTATATAAAAGAAAAATAGAGCTAATTATATTTCTTTGAATTACTGTAACATAATCTTAAAGAAATTATTTCTTCAGAAATAAAAAAAAATCTTATCTTTTATTATCTTATGAAATATTGTTGCCAGAGAAACACGGATTGAGTCCTATCCAGACATTTGAAGTGCATTTCATAGAGGAGAATTTACAGACATTCTGTCTTCTTTCCATGAGCATATTTCCAATTTTTCTCAAAATCTTCCGTTTAATTTTAGATTTTCCTCTTCCTGAGCTAGAAACGTACTGAGATCTCTCAGTTTAATAGGTTTTCATTCTTTCTTAGGAAAATGATCTTTGTATTTCGCTTATTTATTTTCACGGGACCAATCATGTCCTCATCATAATTGATTGGACAGTAAGGATTATTGTCTTTTCAACACTGTATTAATTTCCGAAACAGAGCAAAAAATGTTGCCCAGAATTTTTTTTAAGAAAATTGCCTCAACCTTCTCTTTTTCCTTTCAAGTCTATATTTCTGAAGCATAAAGCAAATCTGATTTCATCTTTCAACTTAAGAACACTAAAAGTGACACACTGGATGACCTTATCCAAAAATAGGGGGTCCTGGTATGCACTTCTGAGGAAGGCAAAGGCCCACCCTGGGCTGTCAGGCCAATGAAGAAGAAGAAGGAGATTTCATCTTTTTATTGCTTATAATGAATTCATGTTCTTCTGTTCATCAAAAGAATCTTCAAAAACGATATGAAACAAAATGCCAGTGACTAGTTGCTGTTTTCCTTTCTTTATAGGTAACCAAAAGTGTTCTCGCTATTTTTTAATAGTCTCTGAAGAAAGTAAGAATACGTATGAAAATTATGGTATCACATTTATGGAAAATGGAAATACCAGTCTGAACACATTAAAATCGTTGGTAATGAAAACTCGAATGAAAAGATTCAGAAAGATAAAGCCAAGCATGCGCAAGCAATAATGGATCCAAAACACCCAATTCTTACCCCAAGGAAACTGTGCAGTTGAAATTTTGTGACAGTTGATGATTCACGGCGATTGAGTTTTTCTGAAAAACTGAAAATAAGCTACACTTTTTATAAACATTTTATTTTAGTCGTTCAAACTAATTAAAAGACTATTTATTACCTTACATTTTCCTGATTAATATTTCATGGCTGAATTCAGAATACACAGTGCTATATTTTCAGCTTTATATTGAAAGAAACCAATTTTAAATGTACTAAGTCATTTTTTCCAGGAATATTTTGATTTTTTCCATCTTTATTTTTAAATTTTTTTCTCATTAAAAATTTATTTCAATAATAAGTAATGTAAATATTTTAGCAAATAAGCAGACTTTAACTTTTGAGAAAAATGAAAAAGTTAGATGTCGAATATTTCATTAATTCGATATTGAAGAAGTTAAACATAAAATTCTTTAGTAAGTGAAAAATGCTTTTCCTTACATTTTCTCTCTGATCTGAAACTCATTTTAACTTAACTACATTAATATATGTATAACATTTCTCCAATATAAAGTTTCAAATTATTGCTAAATGAAATAGAGTAAAATTTGTTAATATTTTATAAAAGAATTCCCTTGCCCGGCCTAACCATTCTCCATTCTAAAAAGCCTAAAAAAACCTAAAACTTTCATATATAATCTAACACTTACTAAAAATATAATTTATATTCACAGAATTTTGCTTCGGTTTAAAATATCAACATAAAATACTTTGTTTTGTGTTGAATACTCTTCTACGTTTTCTCAGTAATCTGAAATCTTATTTTAATTTAACTATAGCTATATTAGGCTGAAATATTCCCAATAGATTTATTACGAAATAAGATGTCGGGCGCGTGCGTTGAAGAATATTAATATATGTTCGGTAATATCCTCTTTCCAACCCAGTCTCCCTCCGTATTAATATTAGTCCATTAATAAGAATTAACATACCAGATATTTTTTTCTCTGGCTGAAATCTTATAAAATATCTCTTTTGCCATGTCTTTAAATGGGAATTCATAAACTTGCTTGATCAGAGGAATTCCTGTTTTTTCAGTAGCATCTTTTTCTTTATTTAAATTTGAAAATTCAAAATATATCTGCAATCGTTATAAATATAAACAGCATGTTTTATGAGAAACTTCATTTTATGATGAGAAACATGCCATGAAATTAATATTTGTAGAATTCAAAGTTATTGAAGTTTTTTCCTTTAATTTAAATGTAAAATTCTATTTAGAAATAAAATTTATTACATATCTTATTGAATTTTTTAGTGAATATTTGTTAAAAATTAAATATTTTTTTGAGAATTATAAATGGCACCCGTGCCACTGATTTAGCTCAAATGATAGGATAATTTTCATAAAAGTTTGTAATTATTTCTTTTTACACCTTTTTGGTGGAGTCATATTAATAAAAAATGATATAATGTATTTGAATTTATCATTTGTGGTAAGTCTACTTGTTGTTGTTGTCGTGTGCCCGCCAGGCTGGCAATATGGGGTGCGCTGCTCCACTTTTCCAACTGAACTCTATTTTGGTGTGGAGTCCGACTTCCTCAGTGCACACATGCCATAGGGGCCCGTTTATAGGGTAGGCAACCATTCACTCCACATTCAAACAAGGAAAGGACAAAGACAGAATAGATAGAGAGAGAAAGTACATCCATGCCCGAACCGGGATTCGAACCCAGGACCGCAGTCAGACACGCTGACCACTAGACAAGTTGGGCGGCAGTTTACTTGCGTATATATGTAATAATACAATAATGTAATAGTTTTTGTAAAGAGAGTAATATTTAAAATCAATAAATATAAAGAATTTTCAAAAGCTTTCATAAATTTTTAAAGTATTAATCTAAAATTTTTCTATTATCTGAAATTTCTGGGAATCTTTTAAATAAAGAAAATGGATTCTAAATGTACGGCTGTTTCAATTGAAAAACTTAAAAGGAAAACTTTCAACTAAGACAGAATCATTACAAGTTGCTTATTGCTAAAGTTCTTGAAGTTAATGGCACATGCGCCGTATAATTTATGATTCCAAATTCTGAATTTCTTTGGCGATGAAGAAATGTTGCCAAGATGACGTGTCGTGACTTGCGTGATGATGTAAATACTAGGGGTTAACAAAATAGAATTTTCTACATAATTCTTTTAGGTCTCTATATGTATGACGTAACAAAAACAAGGTTTTAAACTGGATTTAAACTGGATAAAATGCTTATAGCTTAAACCAATACTTCAAGTTTTGGTGAATATTAAACAAAATAATAGAGTTCTTAACAAACTTCAATGATTGAAATAAACTTTTTGAAATGATTTACAATATTAATGAATTGAAATTTTTATCAATACCAATAAATTAGGCAAATATATTAGCATTTGTATAAAACTTAAGTGAAATTGAATAAAATAATCATACTTATTTGATATTTATGAATGAATAAACGACATTTAATTCTATATGCTTATGTTACTTCTTCTTGCAAAGTTCAGGCTAAAAGAGCTTCAAATGAATGAAATAATAGCTGAATTATTATTAAATAAGCTTAACAATGAAAAATTAACTTCTGTTAATCTTTGTCATGACTTCTTTTGTGAGTTAACAATGCATATTTACTTTGTTAGTTTTGAGAATTGCTTTATTGTCCATTAGATAGAGAAACCATTTGATTGTTACACTTTTCTTTTATCAGCATTGTTCAACAAAAGTAAAAAATACCCTAATTTTTTAATGGAATCAATGATTTATATTTAAATAAAAATTTAATTTAATAAAGACATTTTCGCATTAACAATATTTTATAAAAAGTATATATTTAAAGATAAATTAAAATTGTTTAGTTAAAGCCATAAAAATATTTAACAGATTTCCTGATTTTCATCTTTCTTTTTGTCGTCTTATGTGTTTATCTTTATTTCAAAATAATATTTAAATTATTAATATCTATTACTTCTGAAAATTATACACCAATTTATTAAATTAACTATTAATCTAATTAACAATTAATTTTATAGATTGGTATACAATTTTCAATCTTTCTGTTAATTAAACCGTTAATTAAATTACAACACCAGAGTCTACTTAAAAACCAATGTTAGTGCTTGTTGGGGATTCATCATGATTTCATCAATATTTTTCGAAGAAAATTCACAAGTAATTGATATTGCCACACCCAATTAGACACAAGTGCCGTATAATCCATGATGCCAAATTCTGAGATTGGCGATTTTTTAACGGATTTTCTAATGTATCTGGCAGCTTCGTTTTTTATAACGTCATACATATGGAGACTTATAAGAATAATGCAGAAAATTCTATTTTGGTAACCCTAGTATTTACGTCATCGCGCACGTCACAATATGTCATCTTGGCAACATTTCTTCATCGCCAAAAAAATTCAGAATTTGGAATCATGGATTATACGGCACCTGTGTCCCCAATTACTGGGTCATATTTTCCAGCGTGTTTTTGGTTCTGACAATGCCAAATGAATAATAATAAATGTCAACAGTTCAGATTATTAAAAAGGCAAGAAAAGATGGGTCAGCTGTTATAGACAAGAGCAACAGGATTTATTTACAAATAACGCAAATGCAAACAATCAAACGTTAATTCAGGAATTTTAATAAAATATTGTGGGTGTCGTTTCAACAGGGTTATTTACCCACGTCCTTCTTGCTTGCCATTCAAGTAATTTCTGCCGTTTGAACGCTAAATTCGCAATTGCAGCTGACCTCCGGCACTGTTAACGCGCATGCTTAATGGGAAGTACAATTGATACAAAGGAAAAAGAAAGCAAGAACAGCATACCGAAATCTTGATCTTTTTTTCTTTCATCCCTACTGCTTTGGTGAAGATCTTGGGGCCGAGCTGGCAGACGAATGGTTAGCGCTCTTGCCTTCAGCTCAACAGTTCATGGGTTCGAATCCCACCTTGGGCATGGATGTTTGCAGTGGTTCGGAATCCACTGTAAACCGTAGGTCTTTGTCTAATTAGCCCTCGTATGCAAAAAATGATCGGTGAGCGACAAACAAACCAAAGTGGTGAAGATTTTAGGCTCGATAAACGCTTAAGATTTGTTCATTCTAAATACTCTCTCCCTCAAAACAAACTAAAAATTTAAGATTTTTTGGGAATTATACATTCAACGCACATTGTGAAACTCATGCGTCGGTCTCATCAATAATATCTTTAAAGATCAAATTTATTCCACGGAAAACTCAAGCAAATAAATAATAAACGAAAATTATTATTTATTTGATTAGAAACAAAAATTGTAATTGTTTTATTTTAACAAAAAGAAAATTATTAAACAAATTCTGTTGTGAATATTTTAGAATAACAAAGGGATTATTTTAGAATTATAAAGGGTGGCAGCCTAGTGGTTAGGGCATCGGCCTGCCATCCGGAAGGGCGGGGTTCGATTCCCAATGCCTCCAAATACCCATCGCGTACATGTGTGCTCCTTAAATCCGTGGAATCGAACCATGGGTACAATGATCTGGAGAAAATTTCCTCCACCTTCAGATCAATGTCAAAAGGGAAGGAATGGATTCTCTGGTGGTGCCATCTATCGGAGGCTTTAAAAAAGAGCAAAGACGTACTTTCACCTTCATGGCGCTCTGATTAAAACGATAGACGCTCCCTATTGACTTAAATTCGCATAGTCAAGGCATATCGGGCTTGTCTTGTCCAAGTGTCATAAGCAACAACAGAATTATGATCATTTCCTCAATAAGTAAAAAAAGTTTTGTATTTGTAAGCATTGGTTTTCAAATAACATAACGGGTATCACAAACCTTAACATGTTTCAAATATCAAGAACAATAGTCAATCACCAATAAAAGCAGTCGTTAAAGTTTCATTTTCTATCTAGACGAAGAGGAGGGATGGACTTTATATCAACACCAATATTATTTCTGATATTAAGGTAAAAATACAGGCTATTAATAAAATCAGTATTGCAAATTGAAGAGAAATGAAATAAATTTTAAAAATGGAGCTACAACACAAAATAAATTAAAAGCTGCCATTTTTAAAAGCATACATAAATTTAATTTTTTTTATATTATGGCAATGATGACAAATGATTTTAAAAGAATGGGAACATAAGTTTATATAGAAGTATTTTTCTGTTCCCCATTAGAAAACTTTTTTAAATTTTAAGCAATATTTTTTTGTTATCAAAAGAATGATTTGGATCAAAAGTTTGTGAGGAACAAATCTTTTACAAATGGATGAATGCATTGTCCGTGATGGAAAGGAAGCGGGATTAAACTGATTGCTGCGAAGCCTTTTCTTCGGCGAAATGATAGGATTTGCATATCGTGAACTATAGATTACATCGCCAGTGGCTAAGTCATAAAGGAATATAGCCAAATGGATGCTACAGCCAAGTACCCCAAGAGACATTTGTCAATTCTCTTTGTCCCTTGTGGTACTTGGCTGAATTCGAAAGGGTGTTCTAATTACAGTTTCATGCCTAATTTGTTGTTAATGAGATCATTTGTACGAATATTATGAACGTATTTTTATTCTTATTACCATTTCCTAAAAATATTTGTTCAGAATTAGCATACATAATGCATATTAGCATCTCTTTGCAAAGAACTATTATTCAAAAAGCGAGAGAAGTTTTTTTCAGTTTGTTATCTCTGCAGTCAAAATGGCAATAAACTCAAATTAACTTTGCAGAATCATTCACCTGTAGCTGTTATTAGTCTACGCAATAAAATATTCTTCATAGCCACAGTAGGCCAATACACATTAAAAGAAGAAATTTGAAAGAAAGCATAATAAAGGGTTTGAACGACAGATCAAATTTTTCAGCTTTTTCCTCTAAAGATTGATGAAGAGGTAACCTAACATACCTATAAATTCTCTAAATTTTGAAAACATTACCCTTTGGTGAATGTTATTTCTGAGTTATAAGAATGTATGTCGAATGTTATCTGCTAAAATCTTTAAAAAATGAAAATTCAAAGAAACTTTTAAATATATAAATAAAATTTAAATAAAAATGATAAGAATTCGTTATTTATTGAAGCTAATGAAACCCTTGTCATTTAAATTAAAATCAAATTTTACACAACAATATTCTGAAATCTAACCTCATTGACAATTCAAGCTGGTCTTCTAATAGTCACAAATATTCGGATTCAGATTAAAATAGAACTATTTTCAAAAAGCGAGAAAAAAGAAATGCGAACAATGTCACTCTCACTGAGAATGTATTCAAAACACAGATAAAAACTAGAATTCAAAAATATTAAAAATGCATTAATAAAAATAAACAGTAATGTTGATTTCAGTTTGCTTTGCACAGGAAAATCGAGTTGCCTAGAGAAATTGATCACTTTTTTTTCAAGTAATTTAGGACAGTTTTTCTTTTCTTACAAGGTAACCCATTAAGTTGTCCTCATTTTTGATTTTCCATTGAAAGAAATAAGAGTAAAAACGAAGTATCGAATACACCGAGAGTGGGAATACCAGTCCTTGTACCAGGCAGCTCACACATTCATAAATCATATCTCCTGAAGAAAAGAAGAAAAATGTAGGACTTCGAAAACGAATTCTGTATTTTGGATTTATAATTTTAAATTAGGATTATCAGAAACTTAACAAATATTTCTTGATAATGATGCACATATGAGCGCATCAAAACCATTGGAAATGAAAACTCAGATATGAAGATTCAGATCAACGAAACCAGCCATGTGCAAAATGAATCCAAAAAGTCCGGAGACTCAAGACCACAAGAAAAGTGCACAGTTGGAGCTACGCAGACTGAAAATGTCAGATGCCGATGGAGTTTACTTGAAAAACTAAAAGTAGGCAACGTTTCCTGTAAAGCATGTTATTTTTGGTCATTAAAATGTCGAGGACCTTATAATTTCACGATTAATATTTGATAGCTGAATTTGGAACACAGACTGGAAAATTTTTATATTTACACATTTAAGGCATCATATTCAAAAACATTATTTTCTTTTTACCAAATATATTATGAATCGTTCGCATTTATTCTCAACCTTACTTTTCTCGCTAAAAATTATTCCAACAAGAAATAATGTAAATAACTTAGCAAATAAATAGATTTTTACTTTTCGATAGAATGAAAAAAATTAGATGTATTGAAAATATCTTCAATTAATTGTTGCACTAGATTAAGTTATGAAATTTTAATTTGTGAACTTTGATAATTATAGCATGGTTTTTATAATGGTCATTAGCACTTATTCACATGAAAATGTTAAATTGTTTCTTTATATAACAATTATTTACATTTTTAATGTGCACATCTAGGATTTGTTTTTCGTATATATTATGATGAAATTATGAAAAGTGTTTCCATTTTGATACTGGTGTTTTGCTTTTTAAAACTTTCCCAATCATATATTCTTGTCAGACAATCAGAATTATATAAAGCTTATAAATGATGTAATAGAAAAAACTGTGTAACCTGTTTGGGAATCTATTTACGTTTATAAATTTTCATATTTTATAAATTAAAGAATATTTATTTATGCTGTGAATATTATTATTTTTATAAATTGAATAATATTTTAGAAGAGAAAGAACAATCAATGATTTTAATTAATCAAAACTTGTTAAGTTTTCCTACCTCTGAAAAATGAATTTTGAATAACATTTTATAAATAAGATTTTAAGGACTTTAGAATTAGCAAAACTTATACACTATTTATGGATATATTTATACAACTTACAGATATCTGAAGATAAATTACATTTTTTAATTATGCATATTGCATTGTTTTTTCCCAGAAACTGAATCTTGTAGCACCAAAAGTATGGTTTCCATGATGATTCAAAGAGGGTATATATTTTTTGACTCCCACTACAGTCTTGTTGAAGATAAACTTTTTTGGAGTGCAACTCATCACATAAGCTGATTTCAGCCTCGCATGTAATTTGTTTTTGGCAAGTGAAAGACATTTAATCATTAAAAAGTTTAACATAATTTCTTTACTACAATTATTTCACTAAGTGAAAAATTCTTTCTACTGAAATAAATAATAAGCCATCGCATAATTAATCAGTTTAATTCCAAGCTGTGTGTCTCATCAAACATTTTAGTTTTGTTCGAATTTTCAACCTTTATCCATCCCAAAATAACCTTCGAGAGGATCGTTCGCTTGTTGGTTTATATTATCATTTAAAGCTCATAATTTGAGCCTAATAGGGTACAGAACTTGCAATTTAAAATACAGGGTGATCATGATTAAACTGCAAATTTAAAAACGCTGTAAAAAAAGAACCACTGGTCAGAAAGACCTGAATTTTCACAAGAATGTACTTCAAACGGGGGATTTTGTTGGGCGTGGGAAAAAACTAGGAAAAAAAGTGGCCTATAGATGGCGCTGCACAAGTGGCTATATGCAAATTAACGTCTTGTATAAAATGCTGAGTAGCTTGAATTCTCGTTAATTGTCGATGGTGATGCAACTCCATTTCGGAAATGACCGTATTATCAGCCGGCATTTTCCAACTCCCTGGCCGCCACGATCAATGGACATCACTCCCTGTGACTTTTGGCTCTGGAGATTTCTGAAAAAGGTGGTGTACAGTGCTCCACTAGACACCTTAGCGGATTTGAAATGCCGCATAACTCAGTATGTTAACAACATCAGCACTGATACACTCCAAGCTGCTGTAGAAAATGCCGTTTTACATTTACACCTCCTAACAGAAAATGGTGGACACCATATTGAAAATTTCTTGAAGAAGACTAAGGACAATTAAAAACCGAATTATTGTTGGCTTTTTCTACGGTTTTGGCCGCAAGGCAATTAAAAACCGTTTTTTTCCTATTCGATGTGGCACCACCTTGTCGCTCTGAATAGGCTTTACACCAAGAGTGCCACAACATCTGCCTGACTTACAATAGCACAACTGGTTTAACGTTCAGCTTACAGCCACAATTGATTATCGTTCATGTCAGAATTCATGTAATTAACATACAGCCGCCTATGCAGCGCGATCTATTGGCCACTTTTTTCCTAATTTTTTTTCACACGCCAAACAAAAATCCCCCTGCTTGAAGTACATTCTGGTGAAATTTCAGGTCTTTCTGACCAGTAGTTCTTTTTTTACAGCGTTTTTAAAGTTGCAGTTTAATTATGAACACCCTGTATATTACAGAGCTCTGCAACAGATATTGAATGCCCATCTCTTGCAGTTCATTTGTAACAGGATCGAAATGAGCTGTTAGTCAATCAGAAGGGCTCAGTTATAACACTAAACAGAAAATTCTATCAAGATAGAGATTTTTCAACCTCTAAGATCGGTCATCGATGTCCAAAACCTGGAATATTTTGAAACGAAACAATGGACAGTTTGACTACTACATTTCATGAAATTTATCATTGCGTATCACTTGAGACATTCTGTTTTGGTGAGGTAGGTTACGTGTTGAAATTTTTGAGTAAAAATTAATCATAGGCAAATCAAACATGTAAGTTTCTTGAAATTTTTATCGAATGAAATCCCAAACTGTTCTGCATTTAGAGATAAGTGTTGATTTTTTAAAATTTCACCATCTCCCAAAGATTCAGTTGTTTACTGTTTTGGACATGAAAGCAATAAGCTATCTCTATGAACTGTTTTTCCAGAAGGTAATTTTTGTTAAATATCGAAAACCTTGCAGAAGTTTCTTATTTGCTGACTATCACTGGATCCTTAAATATTCTGGTAAAACAATCACGATTCAATGTAAAGTACAGGACGTCATTATGAGAAATAAAGCTGATTTTTTTCCTCTTTTTATATAAGGATTTGGCTAAATAACAGACAAATATTTAAAATCATTAGTTGCATTTTACTTACAGTTTAAAAAAAACACAAATATAGTTACACAGTGGGTTTGGTTTGTTTATTGCTCAACGGTCATTTCTTGCACACGAGGACTAATTAGACCGGAACCTACAGTTTAAAGTAGATTCCGAACCACTACAAACATCCATACCCAAGATGGGATTCGAACCCACGAACTGTTGAACCGAAGGCAAGAGGGATAACCATTCTGCTGCCAGCTCGGCTATAGTTACACAGACTACAATAGATAGTGCATAGCGATTATTGAAGTTTACATCGCACTATAAGCTCTGAACGAAAAACATGATAATTAAAATCAGGAGGACTAATTATTCTCCATTTCAAACTGTCTTATCCAAGTTCAAAGCTTGAAACACTATATTTGAAGAAAATGTAATGGGTACTCGACTAAAGGAAGACTGAAATAATTTTTTCCTGTTTCTTTAAAATTTGTGTTAACAATTTTTTTTATTATTATTGTTCTTGCATGTCATTTTGATGAGTGGTTTGATGAGTGGTTTGAGATGAGTGGCCTGAAATAATTTTTCCTGTTTTTTTAAATTTGTGTTAACAATTTTTTTATTATTTGTGTTCTTGCATGTCATTTTTATTAGTGGTTAAAAAATAATAGGCATTTTTTTCTGTTCCTTATGTGGTTTGTATCCTTCAGAGTCAACTTTCATGTATTTGCTAGTTGAATTCAGATATCTAAGATGCTGCCTCTTTGCAAAAGCAAATATCCAAATGTCACCATAGCCATAATAATTATTATCTTTTGTAGCCACATAAATGACATTTTCTCCCCAACATGTTATAATGAAACAATGATCGTTGCCACTTCTAATAATGTTCTAACGTTACACACTGATGTTTTGAGGCATATTATGCTTGGTACTAGAAAATATTAACGTCACCGATTTCTATAAATTTCTGTTATGTGACGTCAGTAGGAATGCTGCCTATTATTCAATGACAATTTGAGTCTTTAATTGAATAAAATTCTAGCTATCTCTCGTTAAATTTTAGAAACTTTCTAGAAAAATTATTATTTGTGAAATTTCTATTTTGACCAAAATATATATGTTTGCTCGTGTGCTATCGACTAATCTTCAACAAGTCAATTCATTATTTATTACATGCTTTTAATATTCCCTCTATCTTAAATGTCACAACAAAACTAGTAGAACTGTAGAGAAAGTTAAAGTCTTGAAATGTCTGTATATATATATATATATATATATATATATATATATATATATATATATATATATATATATATATATATATATATATATATATATATATACACAGATAGAAATTGAACAAAAGTTAATCATTACTCAAGAGTCTTTCTTCAGAACTGCTTTTCCAAGAACCAGCGTTGCTGTGTCCTCATTGGTAGTTATTTGAACCTGGATTGAGGATAATTTAGCATCGAGAATTATACGACATTTGAAGATTTGTGTACTGACTTTTGGAAAATGCTTTAAAATTTTAAGTCCAATACAAATGTTAAAAGAGTTAAATGAACTCTATTTTCCCAACAAATTTAGTTCACCTGCACTTCAAGTGTTTTATAAAATATTTTATAATGAACTGATATACACTTGTCACATTAACGAATTTATGTTTAAGATAATGTTTTCACATTTAGAAAGTGAAAGAACTATACCCTCACATTAAATTTAGACACGTTAATTAAATTGTTGACACTGTCATTGTATTGTCAACTTCCTGTTAGAGTGTTTTATATGCTCGTATTTCTATTAATTATAATTTTAGGTTTGGCAACATTCTTCATTCTATTCACTATATCAGTTTTAGTTACGGATTTAAAAAATAGTTACGTTTTCTGGCTATGTCTGCCGCTTTAAA
Source organism: Latrodectus hesperus (assembly GCA_037975125.1). Taxonomy (NCBI): domain Eukaryota; kingdom Metazoa; phylum Arthropoda; class Arachnida; order Araneae; family Theridiidae; genus Latrodectus; species Latrodectus hesperus. The sequence goes on along the minus strand of JAJQOW010000745.1, from coordinate 20,225 downwards.
TATTTCTTGTAAATAGTCATTTGTACTTGTGGAGTGAAATTCAACGTTGTGTTTCAAACAAAGGATTAAAATATTAAAAAGTATTACGATTTGGGACATAAATAATGATCTTGAAAATTTTGCTTTATGTGTATTATAGATGAGGATAACAAAAGAAATGTGTAGAGAGAGAGAGAGTTTAAAATGGATTACCCTGTATATATAATGTAACAATGATTCTAAATATAAATTCAGAATCCTGTATTTTCAAATGCGTCGTCATCGGAGAAAAGCTTTTTTTAACTCAGGAATTTTTCAATAACATTTTCTCAATAGCCCGTATTATTGAAACTGAATCAGTTTTTCATCTGTTCGTTTTTGAACCAGTTTTATTAAAAATCGATATATAAATTAATATGTGTGTGATGTGTAGAACGGCCTAGAAAATTAACGATCACCATTTTCTGGACGAAACATTTATTTATTTACAAACACACATTTAATAATAGCAAAACACAAACTAACTCGGAGCCTTCTGCTCCTACCAGAATATTGCGACCTCTCGCGGACCTCGCTCCGCCGACACTGTTCTGCTGTCTCCCTTCCTCCCTCCTCTTCGTTTTTCACCTCAGGCAATTCTAAAGGGGGGAATTCTCCTTCCGTAGCTGTTTCTGTTTCGGCGGCTAAACTGAGCCAATTTTCTCCTTCGGACCGTCCGATGTCTCCTGATGAATTGTCGTCGGAACAGTTTTCTTTTGACAGATCGGCTGTTGAATTTATTAATAATTCATATGTTTCTGGAGTTATTAAACGAGGCACATTTAATTTATCCGTTACTGCAATTAAAGTATCTACATAGTTAAATAAATTATTTCCAGAGTTCTTATAGTAAATAGGATTACGACAAACTTTCGCTTCAATTGGGTTTCCAAATGCAGGTGTTAATATAACTTTCCCTCCTTCTCGATCTTCTAAATCTGGAATTAGTGATGAGTGAACTATGCAGATTTGAGTTCCAGAATCTATAATTGCTTCCGTTTTTAAGAGAGTTCATGAAGACATCAATTTTCTGTAATGGTTGAATAATAGTTTCTTTCGATTCAGTTCGTATGTGAGTCGAGTCAACTTTAACTACTACAGCATCTTCTTTCGATATTCTATTTGTATTCCTCGAAGTTGTAGAATACACCTTTTCATTCTTTTTAATACATCCATTTCCGTTTCTCTTTTCTGAGCACTCTCTTGCTAGGTGTTGATAACTACCGCAAATATAGCATTCCTTTCGTTTTGGGATAAAACTTAGTTGTTTCGCGTATTCTCTTCTTTTGGGTGGTGGAATATACTTATCTTGCACATATGTTTCTTATCTTGCACATCTGTTCTTTTTATGAAAGTCTCAGTTTTATGAATGCTTTTGGTTAGATTCTAATTTTTACCTGCTCATGCCCGTAATGAAGAGACGTTTTCATTGCTGTACATTTTTCTATTTTTAACCTTCTTAGCTCTAACTTTTGTACAAAGTTCTGAAAATGATTTAGGCAAACAACAGAAAGGGAAAAAAAACACGACTACTGGAGTATTTATTAGACATTGCGTAGAAAATATGCATAACATAATTGAAAGCTGCAGTGATGATTTAAATACTTACTGCTTACTGTTTTGCAGGAAGACTATTGATAAATCATGAGTTCTATCCCCATGTTGTAAATAGAAAAATCCAGAAAGTTCTCAGATGCCGACAGATACAGAAAGCAGAAATGCAGCACACCACCCATCGTGTGCTATCCAATAACGTAGGTGGTACTGAATGTTTTCACTCTGAAAAGTTTAATCGAAATTTTGAAATATGATGAATTTTCATTAGTACGTTATTACATTGTTTAAAGTCATGCACCTAATGTCATCTAATTGTTAGAATCTACAGTACATGGAATAAAGAGGTTGTTTTTGTCTTTTTCATTTTGCTTTTTCTTCTGTTCTATTTTTCAACTTTATTAAGCAATATCACTGAAGATTTGAAAATTAATTATTGAGAACAACATGTCATTTTCGTGTTTTTGAAAACTTTTACAAACGGAAAAAATTATAAATAAAAAATACTTATATATTGCTGGTAAAAATCACAAATGGATCTTTTCTCATCGCCGAATGTCACTCAGACATTCCATAATGAACATCACTTTGTCTCTAACCTTATCACAGGCAGCAAATTCGTCGACAATTCCATTCGATTTATGAAACGCCATCTCATTACGATATGACCATATAAAACGTTATCTGATGTCATGGTTATTTTAAACCAATGAGAATTGTAATAAGATGTAATCATGATGTCATCTGGAACGAAAGCAACAACCACGTTATGGTTAATAAATTTGTAAATGATAGAATATTTTATATATGAGAATTTTTTTTTCATTTCGAGATTTTCAGGTTTTATTCAATAAGTTTCTTCTGGGACGTTTTATCTGTAATCTGTAGCTTTTTATGACATATTACCTTGCTGATTCTGTAACGTACTTGAGCTTTTTTAAATACATGTGTGTTTATGTTGTTGTTGCATGCCCCCAAAGGCCAGCAGCGCTAGACCAGGTCCATGACGTTGTACACTCTACAATAATCCAAAACCAGAAGAGGGTTGTCAACCAAGTCCTGCCTGGAGAGCCCTAGGCACTCTAGGATATGTGTGTTTATTAATTAATATGCAAGGAAAGATGGAAAGATTATGCATAGAATTTTTTTTATTCTACATACTTAGTAGTGACATTACTGCATTTATTTTATCTAGGTGAAAATATTTAAAAATCAGTTTTGAATCAAATTGAAATATGATGAGAACAAGACTTGCTTCACAGTGTTTTTAAGAAGTGAACTGAAGCAGCTGTTTCACGGAGTGCACCCTGAGTACGGACTTCAAATATGTGCTGTTTTGTACCACAAAATGAGATGATCCCCATCGGATAATAAGAGCTGATCAGGATCTAAAGATAACCAATACAAACATGTTTGAATAATATCTTATATACTTGTATATGCTCTTAATACTATGATGATTTAAAAAAAAATTATTTTTAAAAATACGTTTTTATCATTATTTGTTTAAATCATGTGTACATTTGCAAAAGTAACAGAAAGTTTTGACATTTGGGGAGAAATACATTACCTGAATTGGAATGAACAATTTCTGTGCTGTTGCTGAAGCTTGTGTGCAGAAGCCAGAACTTTCCTGCTTCTGGATCATTGCTGATTCCAGCAATCTCGAAGACGTACAGCTGTCCGGACACTCTCTTCCACTCGAATCTGAAACAGCCAAACGTCATTTGTAATCACTTTTGTTCCAAACTTTAAATCCCATTCATTTTTTCCTTAATACGTGAGATTGTCGTTCACAAAATTTTTCACTCGGTATTAAAAAGCATAAGATTTAAAATCTGAGTACACTTTTACAAAAGTTAAAATACAGTTGATTGAAAATATTTTTGACAATATTAAGGATTATTTTGAGGTATATTTAATTTTTAGAATAAAAGTTTCGTAATTTTAAAGATGTTCAAAGTAATCTTCCTAAACATCTATGGACCTTGGTATGCAATTTTCCAAAGATTTAATGCATAAGGCCATTCATTTCTAGAAATTCAAGCAAAAATAAATTTATGGTTTCATCAATATTACATTCGGAATTAAGACGACGCTCAAAGTAATCTTTTTTTTAGATTGATAAGTAGTTGAAAGTTATTTATCGGCAAATAAGATGATTTACTACCACATTGAAGTATTTTTGTCAAAGGAAATCCTCTGTCAATCTTGCTGGATGAGAAGATGCATAGTAATTTTCGAGTGTGAGGTTTCTAACATTCACTTCTTGTGGAATTCCTGGATTAAGCGGTACATCAGCAATGACTATCTTGTGTTCTTCCAGTTTGAAAACTTTGACAAATTATGTACTTTTTATGTAGACGACACACTTTCCATTGTGGTGCCACGGAAGTTATCTACACTTTACTTTCTTGATATGCTGTAAAGTCAGGAACTGCTATATATATATATATATATATATATATATATATATATATATATATATATATATATATATATATATATATATATATATATATATATATATATATATATATATATATATATATATATATATATATATATATATATATATATATATATATATATATATATATATATATATATATATATATATATATATATATATATATATAATGCAGTAGTTAACTTCTTTAAAGGTTTCAACAACTCTGAGAATCTTCTCTTTTGGAACTCCTTTGAATGGAAGGGAATCAAACGACAAACAATTGTTTTGATTTATTTGTCTCTCAACGGTCCTTTCTAGCACGCGAGAGCTAATTAGACCGGTATTTTTAAAGACAAACAATTATTTTTATATGCTCCTGTAATTCTACATGAATAATTTTATGCATGTAGAATTACGATTCAATGTCATGTTTCTTCTGTATTATTTGATAGATCCACTGATTATTAGTGATGAACATTTTTCTCAGGGCAGACACGTAATCTTGAACTATAGATCTGAAAACGACTTTTTTGTATACCTTCCTAAAGAAGATTATGAACTTCATAAAATTCTATTGGTCATGGGAGTATATATAGATTTATGATACAGATAAGTTTCTGGGTTTTGAATAAAGATGGGTCAAGATAGATTTTCATTACCAAAGGCAAATGCAGTGTCTTTAATTAAATCGCTCTTTCAAATTATGAAAAAATTATAAATAATGATGTTTCCACGTTAATTAAGTTTTTTCCTTCTGTCGAAGATTTAAAAATAAAATCGTTTGCTAAGACAAATAATTCAGATTTTTTCAAATTTAAATATTGTTTTTTTTTGCCACTTTTCACTTAGACTTATTTCAAAACATACAGCTTTGTCTTCATATTCGTTACGTCATAAATGAAAATTAAGTATTAATATTATTTTATCTGCAAAACAACAAAAAATATATCATCTTTTTAGCATAGAATATATGAAATCCAATTTTAATAAACAAATATATATATATATATATATATATATATATATATATATATATATATATATATATATATATATATATATATATATATATATATATATATATATAAATGTATTGAATATAATAGAAACGAAGACATTCATTTTCTATAATTAATATCTATTTTAACCTTACCTTTATCCAAAAGAGTATGAATAATGCTGTAAGTAAGAAATGCATTTACCTGTATTTGGGGTCTTCCAGTGCAGCCAGCTGCATCACTTCGAAGGCTGTGAAGTTCTCGGGAACGCGCAAGGAAATGGTGTGGACGACGTCTTTTTCATCTCCAACAAAGAGTGAGTACTGAACACGAATTTTCGGTCCTAAGTAGTCGCTTATCTCTGACACTAGGTCCCCTGAAAGAATGAACAAGTTTAAATACATTAACTAAAAATTATAGAATTTTAAAAGATTGGAGCCAAGTCTTAAAATAATAAAGAAACTAAAGTGCATTGCATGATAATAATACTGCAAACCTGAAGATGATTTGTTGGAATTATGTCATGATTGTAAAAATTACATTGATCTATTTAAAAGCCTAAAATTTCATATTGAAATGAAAATTTATAGCTGAAATTTGTCAAATGAAAGTGTAGCTCCAGAATTTTGTCCTGCTACTAAATTTTCAAATTTATGTAAATTATTGTGTTCTGTTATTTTCGTATATTTTGTAATTGCTTTTTTTTACATTATGCTCTGTTGTGATTATTTTCATAAAAACATTTTGAACGTAATAATTTTTCATGCTTCTATTTTAGGATATCTATTTATAAAACAGGAAAGGTTTGCTACAAAGAGAAGTAAGTAGAATGAAATGCATGAAATTTCATATTAGGAAAGTAGATTGCTATTGTTTATGAAAGGATAATGCATGGTTACGGAAAATATAAATGCTGTAGTAAATATTTGAACAAACGTTGGGTAAAAGTTTAGAATTGGGTACCCCTCGATTCCTTCGTGATTTTTTTAATAGACGATAAAATATGATTAACAAGATGGCTGGTACACAAAAACTATGAAAAATAGGGTTACAAGAAATTTAATTTTATCGCCAAGACGTGTCACCAAATGTTTCGCCAAACCAAGGGGTATTCGAGTCTACATAGAGTCGACAATGATTATTCTATGAACATAGCGTACGTATTCAGCATATACATCTGTTTACAGAACTGAGAAATAAATCTAGATGACTTAAAACATATTGAGAATATTTGACAATAATTTTGGACATTTTAGAAGACAAAAATTAAGTATCTAAGTTTATCAAGAAATTATCAAAGTTTCCATTCAATTGTCCCTATAGGAGTCGAGCTATCATAAGGGTATTTAGGAATGATCTGGAAACTGATAAAGTCTACATTGAAAAGATAAAAATGTTGACTTCTGCCATGATACAAGTCCTCTTGAAATAGGTAAAGTCAACTCCACTTCATCATCCCTTCAGTGGATCGATAAACTGAGTACCAAGCATGACTGGGAACTCAACACAGGGATATTTGAGTTAAAATTTATAATAATAACAGATAAAATAATAACAGACCGCTTAACTGGGACATTAATTTACACCTCTGACGAAAAAGTTTGACTAGATGGCCTATTATTAAGTATGGTCTCATCGCATTTTCGATTTTGTTTCTATTGAGAGAGGTAGCTCTCTTAACCTTCCGATGGAACTATAAGTTCCTTTAGATTTTATTTCGATTGAGGAACGAAGTTCTCCCAACCTTTCGATGGAACAATAAGTTTCATTAGATTTTGTGGGAGGAAGCTCTCCCAACATTTCAATGGAACTAAAAATTCCTTTAAATTTTGTTTCGAATGGGGAAGGAAGTTCTCCCAACCTTTCGATGGAACAATAAGTTCCATTAGATTTTGTGGGAGGAAGCTCTCCCAACATTTCAATGGAACTAAAAATTCCTTTAGATTTTGTTTCGAATGGGGAAGGAAGTTCTCCCAACCTTTCGATGGAACAATAAGTTCCATTAAATTTTGTGGGAGGAAGCTCTCCCAACATTTCAATGGAACTAAAAATTCCTTTAGATTTTGTTTCGAATGGGGAAGGAAGTTCTCCCAACCTTTCAATGGAACTAAAAATTCCTGTAGATTTTGTTTCGAATGGGAAGGAAGTTCTCCCAACTTTTCGATGGAACAATAAGTTCCATTAGATTTTGTGGGAGGAAGCTCTTCCAACATTTCAATGGAACTAAAAATTCCTTTAGATTTTGTTTCGAATGGGGAAGGAAGTTCTCTCAACCTTTCAATAGAACTATAAGTTCCTTTAGATTTTTTTTAGATTGAGAGAGGAAGCTCTCCCAAACTTTCGATGGAACTACAAGTTCCTTTAGATTCTTAGAATATAATTAATTTGCTTAGAATTTCTGTGTAAATTATTCATAATTTAATAAAATTTATGTGTAAATAATGAACTACATTAGACGGTCATACTACAGGCAAAGTTAAATTTTTTTAAAAGCTTCTAGCTTTATAATTCTAATTATTGCAATTGAAAGAATTATATGTGTATTTAAAAGGAAAGAAAAAAATCTTATTTCGGGAACATGATAGATCCTATAATATTTTTATACGATTAAATCTTAAAAGAATGTTTTGTAGAATATTTTGAGTACAATATTAAATTTCAGGGAGAATAATGACAGTTTAGTAAGTCTAAATATGCATACTCAAAATTAATTGAAGTAATTGCTTAATGTGAGATAATTTTCATTTAAATGTAATTTCACCGTTTGAAAATAAAAATATTATGATACCATTAAACAGAGCTTATATAGTAATCTGAGGTGCTTCATTTAGATACCACATTACAATGATGATGCTGAAAGGGAATCTGACGAGATGTTGGATAGAGCAAAGTATCATTTACCGTCTCCATGTTTCCTGGGGTTGGCAGAGCAGTTCACCTTGGCGATGTCAGACAAACTTCTTCCGTTGAGAACAGGAAGAGACAAGTAAGTGGTGATGAAATCCAAGCTCGTGGAATTCATCTCTCTCATCAAGTACTTGATGGTGGCATTCAACTTCCAGTCCTTAGTATGCTCCTGACCACTAGACAATAGGGCCTAAAGAGTTTTAAATATAATTTAATGGAAAAATAAAATGAGAATAGTTCTCTCTCTAAAATTCATCAATTTTGTTTGGAGAAATCTTAGTAAATGCAATTTAATATGGAATGTTTATACATTTTTATGGTATCTTTATGGACCTATGATTAAAGGCTATAACTCCAATCCTGAACAAGAAAATTTGCAGGAATATAACGTAGTTGCAAAATACAAGGCATTAACATTTTTTATTCGGTCTTGTGTTCACTTGGTAATACTGATAAGGATTTCAAAAAATATTTGGTATAGATATACAAACCAGAGGATACAGTTCCCCCTGGTGGAATGTTTACTTATCTATATTTAGAACACATGGAACATTGTCTGTCTGTATTTAGAACATTGTCTGCCAGTATTTAGAACATTTCATCACTTTAAATTCACGGCCTAGAATTTCTAATTAATAAATTGAAATTTTTTTGCAATTTTTAGTTTTTATAATATCAAATTTTCTAGAACTTGTTGTATTCTAGGCCGCCCAGCTGGATCTCTACCAAATAGTGAAGAAATAAAAAAGAATGGAGGATAAAGAAAAACACTTTTCTCGGCATCAAAAGTATGTGCATGAATTTTACATTGAATCCCGTACAAATGTAAATTTAGTTATGGAATATAACTACTTTCTTCTCTCATGAAATATTTATTATAATGATTTGATATGTAGTTAATTAATATACAATGCAATTAATATGAAGAATATTTTTATTCTTTCCACAGATATGGAATTCAGGCTAATTAAATAAAGCGATTGTTGAAGTAATAAGCTCTTAGATGGAGCTCCTATTTAATATTACTTTTGATTAAATGATTTTAAAACTATTGTGTAAATGCAATGTATCACATCTACGTTAGATTTTAAATTTTATCTCTTATGTATAAATACATAAGAGATAAATACGGTAAATATAAAATAACTTTGTTTTCATTTCAAGATTTTAAAAAATCAGTACATTCTAATGAAACGAATATTAAATTAATATTCTTCATATTGATTTAGAATTACAGGGAGAACCGGACTTCATTGACTTTAAAAGTGCATTCTTGAAATTAAAAGCTAATAATGTCTTAGATCAAATAAGATTGATTATTCTAAATTGCGGAAAACTGCGGAATATAGAAAATTAGCTAAATTATCTTAATTAAAATAGTAAAAACATTGAAGAATTAAAAGCCGCAAAATTTAAGGTATGCATACTAGTTTCTCATCCTTATTTTTTATTAGATAATAGAACATTTATAATTATTTATCGTCAATTATAAAGTTTAACTAGATGACACATGTTCAATCATGTAATATTTACACAACTTGAAAAATAAAAATATTTACCAAGTGAAATAAATAAATAATGGTTCGAGAAGTAATTACAAAAAGTCATGTGAAGTAAGGTAGACATTTTTAATTTCAAACATAACAGAAAAAGTAATGATTACCATATTTTGCCATTTAGTTATGCTATTAAATTTGTGCAATTATATCTATTATATAATTAAGGGATGGATTTTAACTACGGTTCAGATAGTTTTAATAATTTTATCCTCATTTAGAGATCATGTAGTTCTAATTAGTTATATGTTTGTTCTAATTGCAATTGTTTTGTTTGTCTTCAGCAATCTCGATACCGTCCTTAATTTTCATGGCATTGTTAATGTAACTAAATTTGTATAATTTTATTTTGGTAATTGTGTGAGATCATTTGTTTTTAAAATTTTAAATAATCATTTATAATGGAAAAAAATGTTCTATTCTAAATACTTCATTGTACCATTTTATCATCTTCAAAAACCATAAGATCCTCTATTTGTAAAAAATTCTTTTGGTTTTTAAATGTAGAAAAAATTTTATTTTACATGAATAATTATTTTAATTTATTTATTTTAAATGAATAAATATTTTAATTGATAAAAATAATATCTTATGTAATGTTTGCTAATATTTCTCAACAGCAGTAAAAATTTTATAATCAATATATTATTTTGTCTGTTTTACTGTATATAAGTGAAGAATGCTTTGTGAAGAGAGAAAAATAGTTATGCTATATGAAGGTATACAATTGTAACTAATAAATCTCTCAACTTAAATAAGGAGTGACAAATTATATTCCTTAATATGCTTGAGAACAGATGTTTGTCGTCAAAAGTAAGTCAAAAATATGTAATTCATACACAATTTTTATGTTGTGAAAGATATGTGGAAATTGCAAATGATCATTTAACTTTTGAACTAAATATTTTAAGATGAATTAATAATAAAAATATTTATGCTTCTTTAATTTACATGTAATATGTTTAATAAAAAGACATTCAATGTAAATTAAGAATTTTAAAATTGTTTTTATCACTCACATAAAGATGAAAAGATTTAAAAGATTAGATGAGTAGATGAAAAGATTAGATCAAATTCTATATTTCATATTTATAAATTTTTGTAAATAATTTATTTCATTTTACAGTTTTGCATATATGTTTTTTTTACTATGTTATCTTATATGTATGCTTTTGTGAACTGAACGAAGTGAGGGAGAACTATGTGAATGTAAATTTTAAATGGGTTACATTTTTCTTTATTTTTTGGTTATTTTTAATTTTATTATTACGCATAAGTTTTTGTTAAATCTGAGAATAAATTATTTTTTTTAAATTGTAAAATTTTTTACTTTGAAATTCTGTTTCAAAGCTTATACAGAAATGAGAACATAGTTTCAATAAAATATTAAAATTAATAAACACATTCGTCCAATTTTTAATAAGATTTTAGTTTTCACTCGGTAACAATATTTCTTTGCTTTTCACAGAAATTTAAAAATATTCTAGAAATATATTTCTCAAATATTCAATGAATATAACTTTTTTTCCATTTACCAACAAATTCAATTCTATAAAGATCATGCATTTGCTTCTTGTGTATAATGTTTTTTTTTTTCAAATTAAGCAATAAATTAATAAATTATGAAAAAAAAACATTTTTTTCCAATCAAATAAACTTATTTTGATTTTAATATAATGAAAACTATTTTTAAATGAAAAACGTGTAATAAAATGCATTAGTATTAGTACTTACAGTTCCCGGCTTAGTGGCGCTGTCATCGTTTTTGTAAAAGAATTCGTGGCACCTGAATTCGAAAATATAGAACTGATCTTTGATTGGGACTCTTATTACATAATGGTGTGTAGAAATGGTTTATGATCTGGAAACACTTTGTATCGCTTGCTGTCATGTGAATACAACAATGGTACCAATATGTCTTGCAGTATAATGATACATATCATCACCATCGGCAATGTTTGGATACTATTAAAAGCACTTTCACATGGAACAATGATCAATTATTGATACACGTTGATGATATTTTACTGGCTCATCCTTTAGACAATTCCGCAATTGCTATTATGTAGAAAATGGAAATACTTGATAAAAAGCCAACATTTCTCTTGATTTTATTAATTGTGAGAATATTTAATACACTTACTCTTATTTTCAACTGAAAACGCTCGTGGTAATTTTTTAGAGATAATTTGTTAAACGACAGTATTATTCCATAAATTAAAGCATCTAAATTAGTCCAGTGGAAGTTAAATAGGGCAATGTGTCTCCTCATATTCTTGATACCATTGTGTGAAGAAGATCAGAATATTCAAACAGAATGATGTTTAAAATATCTTTAACTTAAGATATATCTTATCGAAAAATCATCTCAAGTGTATTTGTTTACTTTAATGAACATACACATTTTCTGTACTCATATATAAGTTATAAAAAAGAAATATATTTCGCAAATTTGTTTTCTTAAACAAAAACCACATCATTAAAACAAGAAAAAATTAATTTTCTCATTTTTATCAAACTCTTTTCTGTTTCTTTTTCTCTCTTTCATTCGATGACTCAGTCATTTGACTGCACAGTTCGTGCTGTTCTTTCTCAACTCCTCATCATGACACTTCATGATCCAAAAACAAAGGACGTTTCATGCCACATGCCATAGCTTTTGGAGGAATCACAGATATGCACTCATGTCCATAAATTAACGATAATTCAGAATCAGACAGAAATTGAACTCTAAAATAAAAATTTCACATGTACAAATATTTCACGCATCTTGAAGAATAATATGCGAATTACAAGAAACCACCAGATGACGCCGATAGTATGTCACAATGACGAGAGTGTAAGAGAGGGGTGTATAAGGAATGCTGGAAAAGAAGTAAAATTGTTCACGAGCGCTTTAAAAGCTTTTCAGTGCCATAACCGAATTGTTATGGCACAAAAGAAGCATTTGGATGATGTTTCACGTGGTAGAATTATCGGCCGTCTGGAATGTGGACGTACCCAAATGGAAGTATCCGAGGAAGTTGGACTCGCTCAGAGTGTCATCTCCTGGCTTTGGCAACGGTTCCAAGATGATGGTAATATGAGTAATGATTACAGCACAAATCGCCTCCGAGTTACAACGCCGAATGAGAACCGGTATTTGGCAGTTACTACCAAAAGAAACAGACAGAGCACAGCATCAGACCTGTCTCGTCAGCTCTCTTCAGCTTGTACGACACTTTCAAGGCAGACCGTGTACAGATGCTTAGGGCACATTGGTCTATATGCTCGTAAGACTGTCAGATGTGTTCCACATACCGCAACTCACTGTCGCCTCCGGTTAGCCTGATGTAGAGAGTATGCATTGTGGACACCATAACAGTGGTCTTCTGTGATGTTTTCCGACGAATCCAGGTCTGGCTTTCAGTCTGATTCTCACCGGACATTCATATAGAGAGGGTCAGGTACCCGTTACCACCAAGAGAACACCATTGAACGACAACGGTACGGTGGTGCCAGATTGCTCGTTTGGAAAGTAATTATTCTGGGTTCCAGAACTAACCTGCATGTTCAGAATGTAACCATGTCAGGCAACATCTATCGGGATGTCATTCTGGAACAACATATACGTTTGTTTCGGGGTGCCATGGGTGCAGAATTTCGGTTTGTGGATGACAACGCCCGTCCTCACCGTGCAAACATTGTAGACGAATGTCTTCAATCGAAGCATATCACTCGTATGGATTGGCCAGCATGCTCACCGAACTTGAATCCAATGGAGCATGTGTGGGACATGCTTGGCCAACGAATTGCAGTCCATCAACCTTCTCCTACATGTCTACTGGAACTTTTGAGAGAATTGCTTGATGAGTGGTGTAATATTCCCCAAGAGCTGATCGATTATTTGATCCTCAGCATGCTTAGACGCTGAACATAATATTTGCTAAATTCATAAATATCTCTTTCTAGATTTTTATAAAAAATTTCACAAGGCGAATTTTAATGATTTAATTGACCTAATGTTTGTAAGCGAAAAAGAATTTTATTGTAAAATTGCAATATATCTATTTATATTTTCATAAAAAAGAAATATATGAATTTTATGCAAAAGTTTTTTTATAAAGTATTGATCATCTGAGGGGCATACTATGTATTAACCATCATACCAACAATGTTATATTGGTTTTTGTAAATAGGTTCTTTTTTGAAATTTGCTTCAGAGAGTAAAAATCGCAATTTTTGTTAATTTTGTCAAACATATAATATCTGTTTTGCTCTTTACCTTTTATTTTAATGAATAGACTTTACAAATAAGTCACATTTGTTTTTCTTTTGTCTCTTTCTTTGTCTGAACTAGCATTATCCTTAATTTATGGACTCGAGTATATATGCTAGAAATTTATTGTTACGTTAGAGATGTACAATTTTTATATAATCCACCATCAGGTATGAAATTCTTCTTTAGAATACTTCGTTCGACACTTTAAAGGTGCTACAATATTTTTAATTGCCTTATAAATCATTATAGAAATTTTACGTTTCACTTGTTGATAAATTTTCATGGGACAAACTTTTAATCTTGAATGAAACTGAATCCTAATTCTCTTACAATAATTCAACATTGAAGATATTTAAGTGAAGTAAGGTTACTTAAAGCTTTCTGAATATTCATGGAGAAAAATAGATAGTATAAAAGCACAGCGAAGAAAAAAAATCTTGTAAAATCATTATCACACATTCCGAAAAGTAAACGAGGGTAACTAGAAATTTTTAAGATACCCGCTGACGAGAAATTACAAAATAAAAGTAACGGTTTAATTTTAAAGTACAAAGTATTTTAACACAGAAAAAATTTTTTACTGACTTACTTCAACTTGTTTAGCGTGGAATAAATTTTAAACAGAAGAGAAAATGGAGTTGACGCGAGAACATTTTCGCGCTATGATTTTCTACGATTTCAAAGCAGGATTCAATCAAGAAGAATGCGTTGAACGGTTGCAATTAGCATTGGGTGATGAATCTCCAGCTCGTGCTACTGTATTCAGATGGTTTAGAGAATTTAGAAGAGGTCGCAATTTTCTTCAGAATGAAGAACACACAGGAAGGCCACCGTCGACAGTCATCCCGGATAATGTGTCTGCCATACGAAAAATGTTAATGGATGATCATCGCTGTACCTATCAAATGATACAGAAGGAACTTAACATTGGATCCGCAGCCATACACAGAATCATTCATGAAGAATTACATATGAAAAATGTAGTTTGACGTTGGGTTCGCCATAATCTAACTGAGCATCAAAAAGAGGAAATTAAGAGTTTCTTTACGTCAGAATCTATAAAGAAACTCTTAATATGCTGAATGATGGTGGCCATCGCATCATTTCTAAAATTGTAACAGGTGATGAAACGTACATACCATTTTGTGACGTTCCAACACATCAAGAAAGCAAAGTATGGGTCTTTTAAGATGATCCCACGCCGACAATGGTGAAAAAACAACGCGCACTGAAAAAAGTGATGTATGCCGTTTTCTTCAAAAGTATGGGATTGGTCAAAGCCATCAAGTTGGAAGCACGGCAGACAGTAACAGCAAACTGGTATACCACTCAATGTCTTCCAGAAATTCTACAAGAACTGAATGTTAGGGGACTCATGCTTCACCATGACTATGCATCTTCACATACAGCCGGATTAGCAGTTGAGTTTCTTAAACAAAAACAAATTAAAGTGATAGAACATCCGCCGTATTCACCTGATCTAGCTATGTGCGACTTTTGGTTATTCTTTAATCTAAAAAAGAACTTACATGGACGTCGTTTTCATTCAAAAGAAGAGATTGATGTGGCTATAAATGCATTTTTTTTCATCTATTGGAAGAAATGAATGGCTTGAGGCGTTTAATCTAAGGAAAATTCGTCTACAAAAGTACATTGATGCTGGAGGAGACTACTTTGAACACACGTAAAATTTTGTAAGTATAACTTTAAAAACCTAGTTGTATCTCAAAAATTTCAGAGTGACCCTCGTACCAAGCAGAAAAAAGGTGCTCTTCGTTAACAGAAATTTAAAACAAATTGCTTGTTTTCTACTTAGAAGAAAGTAGTCTTGTCTCCAAAGTACGCTGAGTAATGTTTTATTATTTCAAAAACATGATTTTATTTTATCTTTTTAAGGCAATAATCATTAAATAAAGAGCTCTATAGTCATTCTCTTTCACTTATTAATAATTGGAACTTCTGTGCAATTTCCTTTAAGTGTTTCTGATTTATCTCTAGTTGACACATTTATTCAAATGCATAAAATTTCTAAACCTAATTAACTTTGGAATTGATGCTCCCGACAAATGATTTGCTTTTGGTGTATTAAAGTTATGGTATGAAAATATTCTTCTGAAGAATAAATGCTATGATAAACTTTTTTAAGTACTGACTTGTGTGATCAAGGCTGTTGTGTGAGCATTTCCAAAACTTCCTTCCGGGGTTTGATATTGCTTGAATTGTCGGATGTTTTCGTGGTAAAGAGATTTGAGATGTGAATTCTCAGGTTTAGAAAAAAGCTGCGTTCTGTTGGTCATGCAGGAAAGAGCCATTACTGCAAAAGCCTTGATGTCTGAAAGAAAAAAGAGGTCAAGAGAAATTATGACGCAAAATTAATTGTATTATAAAAAAGTACTTGAAAATACAGAACTATTTTGACCCTTGAATAAAAGTTGTTTATTGATGCTGAATAAAAGTGTTAGTTGATGTTATAGTGTTACTAATGAAGAAAATATAAAATATGAAATAATGTGACAGTGTGTTATGTGTTAAACAGTTAAGAGAAACTTATTCAACGATAAGTTTCTCTTAACTTAAGAGAAACTTATTCATTTCTCACATTTCCTACCGAAATTGACATATTTTCAATATAATTTTTAAAACAATGCTTACTTCTTTGTGACCAATTTGATTGCCTTCTGTACACTAACACTAAATGTCATAACGCTGGGTCAAATAGCTTTTCTTCTGCAGCCATTTCGAAATAAAGTTATATCCACTAATTATATGTACTATAAAGAAATTATTCTGAAAGAGTAAAGATTCACTTTCACTTTGGACGGAAGATCCCGAAAATTTCGTTACAGTACTTAAAAATTTATTTTGAAATAAAGTAATTTATAAATTATGGGGAATATGATAACATTTTTTATTAAAATTAAAAAATTCAGTATGACAGATTTTTAAATAATTTTAGTAAAAATTATACAAAGTTTTCATTAGTTAACTGGAGTTATTTTTATGTTTAATTTGAAAATAAAATTCCACTATTTTTTTTTATCTCAGTGAAATTACAACTATTAGAACTATAGTTTCATTATTAAATGGTAAATTATAATAATTTAAGTACATACATTTCAACCATCACAAGTCTAACATCTGATAGTTTTATAAACTTTAAAAAGTGTAAGTCCTTTTATTATATCTTATGTATACATTCTAGGTGATTCATTTCTTTGTACTTAAACTTCTTAGAGGGCTCATATTACTCAAAGAAGGTGTAGAAATACAAGTCCCTGTTGTGTGATAGAGGGCGTTTATGAAATTATTAATGTGGAACAATCTGGAAAACAGCTGTGCGATAAATTAGACACTAGATTTTAATTCAAAGTGTTTGAATATGAAATTCCAAAGCAAAAATACGAATAGTGCATGAAGAGATCAAGTTGAATAGAAGAGCCATTTCAAATAGAATAGACAGAGTTTAAAACATCATACTCTTCCACGGCTGCATATGGGATCATTTCTTTCATTGTACTGCGGCTCCTTAAAGCAACAATCAAAATTGTTCTTTTCATATGAGTTCACTGAGCCTTACCTCTCACGAATGGATATTTGGAATCACTCTCTAAGATTCCGCCGAGTTCTGATGTTGCGTTGGCTGGCCACGTCCCATTGGCATTGCAGAGGGCCAAGTAGGCAACCGGATGCGTAAAGTTGTCTGAGGTTTGCAGTTGGTCCTTGAGTCGCTTCACCAAGTCGTTGCCATAGAAACGGCGGGGATTGTGGCATGTCACCAGAAGAGCGTGGATGTACATGCTCAGTTGTTGCACTGGTATTGTAGTCCTGAAAACAAGGAATTACGGTTACTTACAGTGCTCTAACCATCAGCCTAAAACCGTTCTTGGATTCAATTCTTGGATTGTGTATATGTCTCATGAGTAATGACTCAGAATCTGTTTTAATCCTTTTAAGATGGCGCGAAATTATCGAATACGAGCGCACGGGATAAAACGGAAGCAAAAGGAATAATCATAAAAGAAGATTTCATATGATTAAGCCTAACTGAAAAAAAGGAAGCATAAAAACATTTTCAAATTTAACAACATAATTTTGAGTGACATGTAAGACAATCATATATTGTATCATGTACATTAATACAATCATTAATGATAATTTTCCTTTGATTTCTTTCAATAAATATATATATATATACATACATATATATATATATATATATATATATATATATATATATATATATATATATATATATATATATATATATATATATATATATATATATATATATATATATATATATATATATGTATGTATATATGTATATATATATATATATATGTATATATTTATATATGTATATATGTATGTATATATATATATATATATATATATATATATATGTATATATATATATATATATATATATATATATATATATATATATATATATATATATATATATATATATATATATATTTATATATGTATGTATATATTTATATATGTATATATGTATGTATATATATATATATATATATATATATATATATATATATATATATATATATATATATATATATATATATATATATGTATATATTTATATATGTATGTATATATTTATATATGTATATATGTATGTATATATATATATATATATATATATATATATATATATATATATATATATATATATATATATATATATATATATATATATATATATATATATATATATATATATATATATATATATACATACATATATACATATATAAATATATACATATATATACATATATATATATATATATATATATATATATATATATATATATATATATATATATATATATATATATATATATATACATACATACATACATATATAAATATATACATATATATATATATACATACATATATAAATGTATACATATATATATATATATATATATATATATATATACATACATATATACATATATAAATATATACATATATATATATATATATATATATATATATATATATATATATATATATATATATATATATATATATATATATATATATATATATATATATATATATATATATATATATATATATATATATATATATATATATATATATATATATATGTAAGAATTTTTACATAGAAAATTACTTTTTTAAAGCATTATTTCAATTATTTAAAAGTTTTAAATGACAATATACATTAATTAACTTTCAAACTATAAAAAGATGACAAATATGAAAACAAATCATAAAATTTAAAATGAAGATTGATACGGGAAATTTGTAAGTACAAAAGAGAGGAAGCATAAAATGGGTTTAGTTGTATTTGTGTATAATAATCACTAGATATTTAACTTTCTAGCTCTGTAAAAAATGAACTCTCATTTTCATTTATATAAATAATTGGTTCATTAATCAAATGAATACCTTCATCGTGTAAGAAATAGAGCCTTCCTTCTGAATTAATTTCGAGTTAAGACTTTCATAAAATAAGAAAGAAAGCTCTCTCTATATACATGAGAAAGTAATTTAAATTACAACTAAAAAGGCAAAGCTATCTTAAAAAAAATCTCGAATAGTTGGTAAAATAAAATAAATTTAAGCATTCATAAAGCTGTATTCAAAGAAACAGATGGTCAAGACCCAAAAATTATGTTCATTTTGAACATAATATACTCAGAGTGCCATCAAGGGAATGCTAAAAAATGTTCCTCCTGAAAATTCAAATACACAACGCCCTTCATCAAGATTCGTTTATAAACCGTATAATATACACAGTAACGAAAACAACTTAACCAACTGTTTCATGGGAGGAGAGGCCCTTGGTATCTCACAGAAGAAGTTTACTTACATAAAGTTAAATATTGAAATAAATTCATTTAAAATTTGTTAGAGATAGGATTTTTAAATACATCTCTATTTTGCATTCCATTTGAATAGCTGAATTTTAAAATATGTATTTAAGAAATACTTCATTTGTAAAGGTAACTTTAGAGATAAGCTGTATCACGTCAAAATGAAATCAATATTGCACACAAAAATTCATTTGAAAATTCATATTTTTTAACTATTAAATGGAATCTATAAATATAAATCGACAATAATTATTCATGTCGAGGAAAACAGGTAAGTGAGAAGGACACACGTAAAGAAGGAGATGACTAAAGTTTATGTATAACTGAATTACGTATTCCAGATTTTGCCCTTTGAAGAGGAAGGAAACCCATGAGGGTAGGTCTATTTCTGACTTGGATGCAAGTGACATGATAAAAATTAATATAATGCCTTACATAACACGAATGATAGAATTACTGGATATCAAATTGTTTTCAAACATCAATTGTCAACATTCTGTGATTATAAAAATCATCTTATAACGTCTCAAATGTGGACCATGGAGCATAAATCAGAAGACTTTAAGAGCCAATAAAATACTGGATAAGACTAAATATAAT